>JAFLJL010013409.1:18981-46481 GCA_018398815.1 Conus ventricosus
GGCCAAGGAACCGCCCCGAACATTCATATTCACGGGGATCAAGCCCCCAACTCTCAATGAAAGTGTCTTCAAAAACAGACCGAGCTGGGTGGCGTGTTGTAGAAGTGGAAATGAGTTTAAAAAAAGATCAACTGGGCACTCCCGATCCAGATTGGTTATTTCCGTCTACCAATATGCCAAGTTGCGCATGTTGCAGTTTTATACGATGTTTGGACAAATTTGTCGACAGATCAATTTCAACTTTGGGAAGGGATACGGATTCGCTGTACATGGCACTCAGTCGCCCAAGGTTGGATCAAGTCGTACGACTTCCATGCGACATCATTTTTTCGGGGAGTACAATCGGTGGTTTCCGATTTCAAGCTGTCAACGACACGCTTCACTCTTTCAAACTGGATACAACACCGAGCGCGCGTGGGACCCCAAACAGTGCGACGATTGCCGGCCCATGCCAACATGACAAAGGGACACCCGGTTTTGTTCAAAGTCGAATACACGGGAGATTTCTTTGGGGGGCTCTGTTCTAAAACCTATTTCTGTTCTGGGAAAGAAAAAACCCAAAATTTCAGCTGTAAAGGGTTGAGTAAAAAACACAATGCCTTAAACCAAGGAAACCTCCCAAAAACTGTTCTTGAAACGCGAGGAGTGGGGGTGGAAAAAAACATAGGTTCAAACCGGACGGAACATCTATATTTACGTACGCTCAAACCCGTAATTCTCTTTCCTTTTTTTACATTAAACGAGTTCTCGCTTCTGACGGTGTCACAACTTTTTCCTACGCCTGTATAGATTTTTTATTTCGTTGATCCCTCCCTGGTAGCTTCTTTTTTGGATGATAGCGTTCCAACGTGTTTGTGTCTTGATGAGTGTTGTAATAGTCGTTTTATTTTTTTCCTTGTATCAGAGTGTGCTGTTTAATCCATTATTTTTTGGGAAACAGTCCCCCACCCCCTCGTGGGTTTCCTGGGTGGGCCTTCGTTTTGTAAGACTGACTAAAGTTAAAATACTTTTTGTGCTTTAACTTAGTCCGTTTATAGCTCGAACGATCAGCGGGCGGGGGAAAACATGTCCTTTACACTAATATAAAGATGCTCTGATGCACCATGATTTTTTTTCTTTTTGGCCGAAAATACGTTGATATAGCTTCCAGGTTCGATTATACCGTTTTGGGTGGGTTTTAAAAAAAAAATTCAGATTTTTTTTTTTTTTTAAATGACAGACAGGCGTTGTCATCGCCCTTAGGTTCTTTCTTTGCGAGCACAAATCGACTCACGATGCATTTTCCGATCAACCTGTGTCGATCCTTCGCCCCTAAGGCGTTTTATTAGCAATGTCGAGAATCAGTGATGATCAGCTGGGAAGGGTTTAGCCAGTACACTTCGGGTCTTTCCCCAAGGGAAACCGATTGTTTTGTTTTTTTTCTTCATGTTTTTTTGTGTTGTCACCCTTGGGGAAAAGGCGTAAACAAAATAAACAAACAACCAAACAAAAAAAAAACCTATTAACCCCCCAATCTCATTCTTTAACTATAATGAACCGGGCTAAAGAGTCAGTCATGCTCAGCTAGTAAGGGTTCAGCGGTACAGTTCGGGCCTTTTTAAGGAGCTGACTGCTTTTTTTTTTTTAAATGTATTGTGGCCCTTGGAAACGGTCTAACAAAAAAAAAAAAAAGTCGCTTAAACATTCTGTCATTTTTTTTTGTTTGTTTTCATTTTCTTTACAGCTGATTGCATCAGCGCAATGCAATCGCCCGTAGGGTCTATCAATAGGGAAGTCACATCGATCTCACGATGTCATCACCGAGCATCCTCTGTCATGTGATTCGCCCCTTAGGCACTATCGTGATCCCTGCTCCGCATCCTGCTCCGCATTTAGGGCATGAGAGGCCCTATTCCTACTACTTACGAATTGTTTAATGTGTTGGGCTTTTCGCCCATTCACATCAAGAGAGTACAGTTCATTTCAAAGTCAGTCTGCTAGAGCACAAAAACAGCAGTTCTCCAATCACTGGACACACACACACACACACACACACACACACACACACACACACACACGCACACACACAGAGAGAGAGAGAGAGAGAGAAGAGAGAGGAGAGAGAGAGAGAGAATGGTCGCTTAGTCGAAAGGTTATAATTATTTGCTCCCTAGACCTTAGCACAATTGAGAAAAAAAACACAGCAACAAGCGAAACGCCCCTGGCAATTCTCTGCTGAAAATATTTATTTGGATGGGTCAGAAAATATGTACGAAATGCTGAGAAAAGAAAAGCGAGTATGGGCAGTGCTACGATGCGACAGTACACTTTTTGTAAAGACAGTGACGCCACTTTGACGTGGAACATTTCTGTATTACGATCAGAAAATACAAAACAACATACTGCAATTTTCTCCTGTGTACTCACAACGCAGCACATGTTACAACAACATTAATTCACACGCAACACAAAAAGAAAACGGAGTATCTTGCTCCCCGCCGGTTTGCTCTTTTATCGCAAACGGTTCTTAACAAAGTTTAGTTCACAATGTCAGACGCTCTTGCGAAAGGGGGATAAACACACTGCTTTTTCGTGCTGCACGAACATTCCATGTGAACACTGCTCATATTCTGTAAGAAAATCCGTCATTGTGTTATTATAGTTCCTCCGGGAGGCACCCTATATGCCACAGGCCCTATATGCCACAAAGGGATTTTATCTGCAAGAAGGCCCCGTGGCATATAGGCCTGTGGCAGATTGGGCCCTACCCGTTCACTTTAACAGAGAGTGAGTGTAGAAGCAGGGATCGCTGCACTTTCTTTGTTATAATGATGATATCTCAATCCTTTCTGTTTCCAGTGAAAACGAGTACTCTCCAATAAGACATGGGGTCCGCTAAGGCCGTAAACAACCACACAACCACAGAGCAGGAACAGGCACTATACAAGCGAACTGAGCGACGTTGTCTGGCATAAGTGATGAGAACCTTCAGTTTGCCCTGCTCTCAAGGTTATATGAAACAGATCGATTCATCTTCTGAACAAGTTCATGTTGTTTTCACAACAGTCAGTAGCCAATGTGTATTATGACGAATGCTTGGGCAACCAGAGGTTTTTATAGTTCCCTGTTCTTAATCAAGCAAAACAGGGTATATGTGATTCAACCAGTGCAGGAGTCTGTTGGTTTGTCTAAGGGGGTCCGTCTTCATGTGTGTCCCGGAGGCCTGGTACAACCGTGTCACCTACACTTTGATTCAGCCTGGTACACACAATAAAATCACAACTGTCAATAACGTTAAGAAATTTCAGGAGATAAACAAATACAGAAAAAAATAACCCTACAACTGTCAATAACGTTTAGAAATTTCAGGAGATAAACAAATACAGAAAAAAAATAACCCCACAACTGTCAATAACGTTACGAAATTTCAGGAGATAAAACAAATACAGAAAAAAATAACCCCTACAACTGTCAATAACGTTTAGAAATTTCAGGAGATAAACAAATACAGAAAAAAGAACCCCCACAACTGTCAATAACGTTACAAAATTTCAGGAGATAAACAAATACAGAAAAAATAACCCCTACAACTATCAATAACGTTACGAAATTTCAGGAGATAAACAAATACAGAAAAAAATAACCCCTACAACTGTCAATAACGTTAAGAAATTTCAGGAGATAAACAAATACAGAAAAAAAAATCCTACAACTGTCAATAACGTTACGAAATTTCAGGAGATAAACAAATACAGAAAAAAATAACCCCCACAACTGTCAATAACGTTTAGAAATTTCAGGCGATAAACAAATACAGAAAAAATAACCCCCACCCCTAGTATGTGCCTAATATGAACTGTTAGGATTGTAAAGTCTGAGAGACGCATTTCCAGACCCCAGTGTACTCCTGTGGTCACATGACTGTCCGCTGCCACGTTGTTGTTATCATCGTCAGCCCTACTTCATTAATGTCGAAGGTTTTGCTAGTTTTTATGTGTATTTTTGTCCCAGTTCTTCCTGTTCAGAAAGAAGTGTTTTGTTTTTTTGTACTCCCAGTTCTTAAAGAACAGGGAGTACTTTAGAATGGGAACGAAGAAATGCTGTCTGTGTGTCTGTCTGTCTGTCTGTCTGTCTGTCTGTCCGTGGTCAAAATGTGTTCCACTCGCTCCAGACAAAACTACTGGGTTGATCTTTCTGAAAATTTGTAGGTATGTTCATTTTGGGTCAAGGATGACGCCCGACGTTTTAGGTTACCGTTACAGCCGTTACTAACGGCTGTAACGGCCTGTAACTCTTTTTCTTCTTTATGGAATATCTCACAGAAAGTACTTGGCCGATCTTTCTGAAAATTTGTAGGTATGTTCATTATGGGTCACGAATAACTAACGGCTGTAACGGCCTGTAACGGTTTTCTTCTTTATGGAATATCTCAGAAAGTACTTGGCCGACCTTTATGAAAATTAGCAGGTATGTTCATTGTGGGTCACGGATGATGCCTGATGTTTTAGTTTGCCCCCGTTATAGCCGTTACTAACGGCTGTAACGGCCTGTAACGATGTTTCTTCTTTATAGAACATCTCAGAAAGTACTTGGCCAATTTATAAGCGGTTTGGATGATCTTGTGACAAATCGGATCCTCTGTCCATATGTAAGTGATGTAATGCTAAAAATGGATTAAACAAGCGTTAAAAACTGTTGTTCTGCCGTTATTTCTTATATATAGGTGGATTTTAATGAAATTTGGTATATAGAAAGGTTATCACACACAAATGGCACTTCTATATAGTGTTCCAAAATTTGACCTTTAAAAACCGTTATTCTTGACATATTGTCCAATTTAGATGAAATTTGATATGTACACAGGCTTTAGCCCAGTGAGGACTAAAATACCGGTTTCAAAAGTGTATATTGGGTTTTATAACCGATAAACCGTTATTTTGCCGTTATTTTTGTATATATTGGTAGATTTTAATGCAATTTTGTATATAGAAAGGTCATCGCACACAAATGGCACTTCCATGCAGTGTTTCAAAATCTGACCGTTAAAAACCGTTATTCTTGACATATTGTCCGATTTGGATGAAATTGTGGTATGTACACGGGCTTTAGCCCAGTGAGGACTAAAATACCAGTTCAAAAGTGTACATCGGTTAAATAACCGTTAAAACCGTTATTTTGCCTTTATTTCTTATCTCATAAAGCACTTGGCCAATTTATAAGCGGTTTGGAAAACTGGGAGTACGTTTATATGCTTCGCATCTTGTTTCTTTTTAGTTACATTATTATTATGCAGATTGGAGTCCATGTTCTGGTTGCTCAATCTAGACGGAGCGAAAGCGTTGCGAGTCGTGCAGCTGAAGTGAAGTTCATGGTACATAGCTCGTTTGCGAAATGGGACCCGGGTTGCACGTTTATTGGAGACACTACCCAGCTGCCCTGGCTGTCAGTGGTTCCGGGACTGGGTAAGAAGTTAATTATAAGAGACCCAGCTAGCCCCTTCAATACATTACTGGTAGCGCTTCTTTTTGATCTAGTATATTCGCAAAGTTATTCATCGCTCTGTGTACTGAAACTGGACAGGAAGGTCCTCAGCTGCAAGGGATTCAGTGGGAGTTTTCGTACTGATGCTGGAGACAGGCACTGTTATGTTCAGCGTGCCCATGACATTTGGTCAGGAGGTGCCAAATGGAAATCCTCGGTCCAGTAAAATACAAAGATTCTCTGAGACAAAGATACGCTCAAACCGTTCGAATTGCCGACTGGTCTCATCTCGCCGGCATGATGTGATTCTGGAATTACCAACCCCGTAAAAGAGGCTTGGAGAATAGGTTGCCTTCTCAGACAAAGTGTTCAGAGCCAGAAATTGTAATTTTTGGCCAACTTATAAGCATTGCTGAGTTTTTGCTTGCTGGGGAAGACTTGCCGCAAGCCCTTATAGAATGCAGATTAGGGACTGATATCTTTCTTTTATTTTCTTTCGTAGTTAAGCGTGAATGAGTTGATTGGCATGAGAAGGGTATTGTCTACATTACTGATTAACCGGTGGATCGAGTATAGTTATTTACATTGCGCTACAAAAATCTTTTTTCAGAGTTGGATGTCTCGGTAAGAAAAAAAATATTTTCGAACTTTCTTTTTCTAACTTGTTTTTTTAGAACAGGTCAGCTTTTCTCTTGTTACCCAAGGTAATGCATGTGACAACTGGCGACTTCGTGTTTTTTAACCCCCCTCTCTCTCTCACTCTCTCTCTCTCTTCTCTCTCTCCTATCTCTCTCTCTCTCTCTCTCTCTCTCTCTCTCTCTCTCTCTCTCTCTCTCTCTCTCTGCACATTGATTCTCAGTCCTTATATGTATCTTGTTAAGAGCATACAAGTTTCGAAGAACATTTGCAAGATTTTGAATTGGAATGTCTCCTCTGAATTCACATTTCATACAATATACAGAGTAACAGTGACAATGATAAACTGTGTCCGTTTAGCCCAAGTACTTCCATAAGCCATGAATGTTTGAATTCTACCTACTTACGTCAAGAGAAAACATAGGTATTGTTTTATGGTTATCTGATTTTGTTAACAAAGCGTTAAACTTATGGATGCAGTTTATTCAATCTAAATGAATTCTTGTTGTGCTATTTGCTCTCTTGTTGTGGGCCGGAGGCCTTACATTAAAACATTTTTTACTTGACTTTTGACTCTCTCTCTCTCTCTCTCTCCTCTCTCTCTCCTCCTCTCTCTCTCTCTCTCCTCTCTCTCTCTCTCTCGGATGAGGGCCTTTCGTGTTTTGTAATCCACCCAATACTTACACACCACCTGCCGGCCTGACAGAAGACGTCATGACGAAAGACCGTTACTCTTGTTCCATACATATATCAGCGGACCCTGAGCATACTAATATGACTGGAAGTACAACCACGTGTTCCTGTATTCAAGTCTTATTCCAAAGTAACTACAGATCCTTCGCCCTCTAGGACGACCTCTGAAGATACTGTATTGTTGGTAGAGCTGCCTGTAACCTAACGATTATGTCAGAGTCCTCTGGCGGGAGGATTGAATACACAGACGGATAACAAACTCTTTCAGATCCGTCAAACCTTAAGGAGTTCCTCTCATCTTCGCCTGGTGGTCATAAAGAAAACAGTTCTGTGGCCGGCTGCACACCCGCCATCGTAATTTACCCATTCGTACCTTTTAAAGAGTGAAGAAGCTCCGTGGTGCATTCCATGTCATGTGCCACTCAAATGAAACATGTTACTCTAGAGTGTTGGGACTTTAGCACGATGTGAGACATAAACATTTACGCAGATTCCATGAAAAAACTGTTCAGAGAAAGTCCCGCCCGATGCATCTTTGAGTTTTTGAAAGAGATTAATATTTCATCGGATCTGAGTTTTTACAGTGGAAAGAATTTTTTAACAAACTTTTGGATGGTTTTCGATGTATTTTTAAAGAATTGTGTGAATGAATGACTTGTGATTGATTTTAAAAGTGGTGACAGCCCTGAGTGGGCCCTTTGCGGTCGGCTGGGCTTAAGCAACATTATCTTATCTTATCTGTAACCTGGCTCCACGTGCTTCTTTGATGAAATTGCTCGAAAAGGGACCCTAAATCAATGAGTAATGATGCCATGAAACTTGGGGATGAAAGACTCTGCAAGCCACTCCGGCCGAGGACTTGATAGATAATCGCTTCACGCATCACTTGTGCTGGCTTGCTTTAAAGACTGATATTAGACATCATTGTCTATCCCTGTAACAACTGTAGGCTAATGACGAACACCATGACAAAATCAATTACACGCCCTTTAACTCCAAATGATTGCTGCTTACGACACTAAATTGCCCAGCAGAAATGGCGACACCGAGCACACAGAATAAAAGCAAGGACACATTCCCAAGAAGATTTTCCAAGTTTGCCTGTATATTCTGCACCTGACACACATACGTAGCAACAACGACTGAAAAATGAACAAACACAAATAACATTTATCCAAGACTGACACTGCTTTTTATATCTTGAATATAGCCAAAGAAATACAAGAACGAAAAGAAAAATACAGGTCACCTTGGTTGACTGTTAATTAAAAGAAATGTCATACGAGGCAGAAAAAAGTAAATAGTGAAAAAAAACGAATAAGCAGACTAATTCTGTCTTCCACAATGAATCTAGTTTTTTCAGGCCAGTGAAGTGACTCCAGGCAGACCTGTGCAAGCTCGCCCAAGACATCTGACAGTTCCTCAGCGCACGCCGCAAGAAGGCTTTCAACAGGAAGACGTCCGAAAGGCAGTTCTAAGAAAGCGACGGGGTTCTTCTGCAGCTGTCTAACACCTTCAAGCTGATCACGGGCTGAAAGGCTGGCGTGAGGCAATGGGAAAGCGGATTGTGGAACTGTCACATTGATTTATGTATACAGACGGCATATTTGCGCTGTTGCTCCTTAAAGTGGCAATGAACGAATATCATGCCCCTTCCTGTATCATCCCCCTTCAAGTCTGAAAGTTAAAACGTTTCTGTTTAAACGCCAGTTCCAGATTACCGCCTGGAAAATTACTGTAATGCTACCTGTTACTTGCACCTTTGCTCGTGTACGAATGAGCGGTTCACCGTGTTATACGGTGTATGTGTCGTATATGTGACACTGTGTGTGTATGCGCGCGCGCATGTGTGTGTGTGGTATATTTTAGATATTAAATTTATCAAACTTGTAAAGTGCCCTGTAGCCTACATTGTTCAGATGGTCGCTATAGAAAGTGTCCTCGTTATTATCTTTATTATTGTACTATCATTATTATTATTATTATTATTATTATTATTATTAATTATTATTATTATTATTATTATTATTATTATTATTAATATCATTATTGTTGTTGATGATGATGTTGTTATCGTTATATCATTTTTAAATTGTTTTTCATCTTTATTGTTGTTGTTGTTGTTGTTGTCGTCGTTGTTGTTATCATTATGAACATTGACAACTCTTCCATGCTAGCCTCCCGAGAAATTCCTGACGATGCCGAACACATAACCTGAGCAGAAACACAACCCTTTTCCGTTGACTATGTTCTTGCAAGTTAAAGGAACAGCGGGGCAAGAATGCTGTCATTGCGTCTGCCCTCGTGTTAGCAGTCGCTGAATTCGACGCCCCGTACTAAAACGGGACAGAACTCACGACTTAGAATGACCCCAGCTTTCTCACTGTCCTGTATCATGCTAGGCTAAAGGGTTTTTTCACTTAATGCTCAAGTTTTCCTTCTTCGAAGGGTTCCGATTCCGGATCCACGTCACCAAGTGATCCCCAACCCTCCGGGCTACATGAACAAACCCAGCCGCTTTGCATCAATCGCCAACACTAAAACCAGCAGGAACATGTCGATTTGTAGTAGCAGAATATACAGACTAGGCAGGGCGTGTGAGTGAGTGAGTTAAAGAAAGAAGAGAAGAAAGAGAAGTGGGGAAAAGATAGGGTGGAGGCCCACTTTAAAAAAAGACAACGAAAAAAAAGGAAAATTGAAAAGAAAATAACGTGGGGAGAAAAAAAATAGAGATAGGTGGACCAAAAAGAAAAAGAAAAAAAAAAGTGAAGAAGAGAAGAAGAAAAAAGAAAAGAAGAAAAAAAGAAGAAGAAGAAGAAGAAAAAAGAAGAAGAAGGAGGAGGGGGAGAGGAGGAGGGGGAGGAGGAGGAGGAGAAGGAGGAGAAGGGGGAGGAGGGGGAGGAGGAGGAGGAGAAGAAGAAGAAGAAGAAGAAGGAGGAGGAGGAGGAGAGGAGGGGGAGGAGGAGGAGGAGGAGGAGGAAAAGAAGAAGAAGAAGAAGAAGAAAGAAGAAGAAGAAAAGAAAGAAAAAAGAAGAAGAAGAAAAAGAAAGAAGAAGAAGAAGAAAAGAAGAAGAAGAAGAAGAAGAAGGAGGAGGAGGAGGAGAAGGAGGAGGGGGAGGAGGAGGAGGAGGAGGAGGAGGAGGAGGGGAGAGGAAGAAAGAAGACAAGAAGAAGAGGAGGAGGAGGGGGAGGAGAAGGAGGAGGAGGAGGAGAGAGGAAGAAAAAAGAAGAAGAAAAGAAGAAGAAGAAGAAGAAGAAGAAGAAGAAGAAGAAGAAGAAAAAAGGAGGAGGAGGAGGAGGAGGAGTCGAAGGAGAAGGGGAAGGAGGAGGAGGGGAGGAGGGGAGATGAAGAAAGAAGAAGAAGAAAGGGGAAGGAGGAGGAGGGGAGGGCAGGATGAGGAGAAGGGGGAGGGGAGGAGAGAGGAAGAAGAAGAAGAAGAAGAAGAAGAAGAAGAAGAAGAAGAAGAAGAAGCAGAAGAAGGAGGGAAAAAGAAGAAGAAGAGAAGGAGGAGGGGAGAAAGAGGGAAAAAAGAAGAAAAGAAGAAGAAGAAAGAGAAGAAGAAGGGAAAAAGAAGAAGAAGAAGAAGAAGAAGAAAAACTGTCTGGCTGATTTCCTTAGTGGCTACGTTCGTTCACAAGCACCGATCCATGACTCACCAGCAAATCTTTGGCCGAAAGGTTGTCACCATGTGCAGGGCGTCGGACAGTGTCGACAGGTCCATTTGGAAGCTGCTGCGACATTATGGCGACCACAGAAGTTCATCAACACATCCAAATTCTTATGAGGGGATAAACCCACAGAGTTGTACATGGAGCAACTTACAGATGCTTTGAAGTGAAAACAAAGGGGTAGCAAGGTGCCTTCTCTCACCGTTCCTGTTCCCTTTTCGCTGTAGACGGGTCATGAAGACGTCAACCGCAGGCAACGCAAGGGCATCCAGTGGACTCTTGGAAGCGCTGGACGACCTAGACTTGACATGATTTGGCCCTTCTTTCAACACACCCAGCCAACAGATGCAAAACAAGACCCACAACAGTGGCAGAAACAACTTCATCCAGCATTGGACTGAACCATCCACAAAGGAAAGAGCAAAGTCATGAAGCCAATGCCACAAACCAAGACCCCAAACATTTCTGGAAGGCAACGCGCTGGAGGAGGTGGACAACTTCACTTACCTTGGCAGCGTCGTCGACATACAAGGTGGTACAGATGCTGATGTCAGAGCCAGAATCGGGAAAGCAAGAACAGCCTTTCTCCAGCTGAAGAATATCTGGAACTCAAATGTCATCTCCAAGAAAACCAAGATAAGGATATTCAATAGCAACGTCAAATCAGTACTTCTTTATGGAGCTGAGACGTGCAGACCACAGTTACCATCACCAACAAGATCCAGACTTTCATCAATTCCTGTATGAGGCGCATACTGAGGATCCACTGGACAGACAGGATCAGCAACGAGGACCTGTGGCAACTGACGAATCAGAGGCCAGCCGATGCAGAGATTCTCCAAAGGAGATGGAGGTAGATAGGCCACACCCTAAGAAGCCTGCCGACAACACCACCAGGCAGGCATTGTCCTGGAACCCACAGGGGAAGAGAAAGAGAGGCCGCCCAAGGAACTCCGGGCGCCGAGACCTGCAGGCAGACGTGACAGCGTTGGGGAAAACCTGGAACCTGCTGGAGAGAATCGCCCTGGACCGTGATGCCTGGAGGACCCTTGTCGATGGCCTATGCCCCAGAAGGGGTTGTAGGGCGTAAGTAAGGGAGTATGTGCAGCCGTCACGGTCAAGGTCACCTACCGTTCAACTGTTGACAGCAAGAATAAATATCTCGTCAAGACCACCCATCTTATTTTGCACGAACCCCCCCCCCCCCCCCCCCCCCCCCCTTTTCACATACAAATCACGTCCTACTCATGTCACTTTTGCCAAAATTAACACCTGTTTTCTAAACAAAATTAACACGCAAAAAAAAGCAAAAATTGACGTAATCAACACATTAAAATGGGGGTTTTCGCGCAAAATAAGATTTGGTGATCGTGAACATAGATATTTACATTCTCTCCAGGGGCATAAAAATTAAGGGTTTACAGTACGCTCTTCTACTTCCAGCACTATCAATAAATCAGAACAAACAACTAGCCTTCCATCTTCATTAGTTATTTTTACATCCAATGAATTTATAGGCCCCTCAATTAATTCTTTAAATTGACTGTTTCCGCCAAACCTATATAACTGATAATCGCAAAACCCTGCCTTAATTGATGGCAGTGCTTGTAGAACTGTAGATGGATAGCCATCAAACAAATTAGCATCTGTTTTTAACTGTTGTAAATGGACATACAAAATTGGGTTTACGAGAAAATCAGAAGGTTTATTACCTTCAAATTGATAGGCATCTTCTCTTGTACTAAATTTATAAGATCTGTCACTATTGTGGAAGCCCAAGATTTTAGCCAGGCCTTTAGGGAAAGTGTACTCTCTTCTTTCTTCTAGTGGGAAATGTATAGTAATTCTGAGGTTTGCTTCGTTAATTTTTAACAATATGCCAAATTCACTAAGTACTTCTTTTAAAAAGCAAAAGTTGTAGTAACCATCAGGCATTTTTACATGAGTATTTGATTGCCCGCCTCGTTACTAATATTAATCCAGTTATTTTGAGCCTCTTCAGATATGTTAACCCACATAACTTTAAAGCCAATTTCTTTAAGGGCAATCCTACAACTCCCGCGCCAATTGACAATTGGGTGCGTTAAGAACACACGTCTGTTTTGTTGGGTTATATAGATGTACATCTTTTATAACTATTTTAAAAACTATTTAAAAATGGAACCTTTTAAATATAACGAAAGTGCTACTTACGATGTAGGAGCGTTTTATAACCCCAAATCTTTGGATTTCAGTTTACTAACCATTGCAGTAGATGAATCATATGGCTTTCAAGTCAGGCTTGTAAACCCACTAACTAAATATTTAAATCCGCCAATAAAGAGTGATAGAGTGCCATCAGCATGGTCATCCCGCCCTATGGCTTTTTTTCCAGAATCAGTTAAATTTTGCCATTTACTGCGCAACTACTGGCTGTGGTATTTCATATGCAAACCATTTGAACCATCCCAATCTTTTAGTAAGGTCAGTATATAACTTTCATGTTTATTACCAGTACAGACGAATACTATACTGAACTGCAAGTACCCCTCCCTAACGACAACGCGTTTAATCCTTTTAAAAGCCCAATTGACACTAATGCATATGAAAGAATCTGCAACGAATTTAACATTAATCCTTCAACTGATTTTACCCAAAAATTAGACCGCAATCAGGGGTTGGGCACAGGGTATTTGGGGGGGTGCAAAAAGAGAATAAAAATTATGACTAAGGCCTGGCCACACCTTTTTTTTCCCACCAGAAAAACGACCCCGTTTGGGGATCCTAAACAAAAAAATCCAAATGTTTGGGACAACTTTTTTTTAGATGAAAGTAAAGGCTTAACAATGCCAGGATTTGCAAAGATTTAAATGACCCAAACGAACATACGGGGGGTGTCTTTTAAGCACAAGCACGACCAATCTAGCATAGTAATCAATCAGGGGCCCTAAATTCCAGAAAAAAAATTTTCCTATCCAATTTAGAAGAGGGCTTTTAAACCCTTCTGCTGTTGTTTTGCCTGCCAGCTAAAAAGGGGCCCAAGACGTTTCTTGAAACATGCGGGGGTAAAAGGGTTGACGGGGGTTGTGGGCCCAAAGGATTATACATGTTTCCCTCTGACCTTAACAACAGATTGGCATATACAGAATTATAAAAAATGAAACCTAAATCTTGTATTTTCTGCTGTATTCAAGCCTTTTTCCCCCTGACCCTAAATTTATCGTCTCCCTTCACCTTTTTAAATTTTTTTCTTCTTCTATCTCCTATCCACTCCCAATTTTATCCCAAATTTTGGTTTTCTAGTTCACCCCAAAAATTGACTTTAAAACATCATTAAGCCCCGGGGATTTTCACCATGGAAAATTGGAAAAACCCCCAATTTTTTTTTAATTGTTCCCCTTTCTTAAAAAACTTTTTCCCCAATTTCTCCTTTTAGTTCATCTGCTTGTTGATTAAACTTGAAGGGGTATTTTTTGCATTTAGTTTGGGTTTTGGGCAACTCTTCCCCAAAAGTTTTGTAAACGAAAAAAACGCTTGGGCTCAAAGCTCAAAAATTTTTTAAAATTTTTTCTCCCTTAGCAAGGGGATTTTTTCCCCCTAATTGTCCCTTATTTTTAAAAAAACTTTTTTGGGGGTTTTGCGTTGAAGTAGCTTTTCCCAAAACGGCCTCCTAAACCATTTTTTTATATACAAATGCCCACCATTTTCCTCAAAATCGTTAGATCAACCCCTTTGGTACCTCTCGTCCTTTGTTTCCCTATAAAATGATTGAATTTTTTTTCTTGCAATAGTTTTTGAGGGTGTCTAGGGAGTAAAAAACCCCCGTTTGCTTCAAGCTCTTTTTGGGCAATAAAAGGCCTATTCTGTTTTTTTTCCCTTCTTTTCAATAGGATTAATCGCGTCAAAACTTCATCCATTTTTTTTTAATTTTTTCTTTTTTTTTTTATAAAAAATGTTTCAAAAGGTTGTACCTCGATCCATACAGAAAAGAAAAGGGAAAACCCCAGGGCCCAAAAAGGGTAAAAGGCAGACTGTAATTATGAAACCCCCAAAATTAGTTCCTAACCCTTTTTTAAATATTTTAATTTCCCCCTGATCTTGACGCGGCATGTTTAATGCCGGGCACGCAAAATTTAATCATTCAAAATAGGTGTTAAATCACAGACCCTAAGCTACTGTTGTTAAAAATTTGGGCAGGGCCATCTTTAAAAAGATATGGAAATTTAAAACCCTTGGAGGGCAGAGAAGTCTTTTACTAAGGGGGGCAGAAAATGTTCCCCCTCTATTCTGTCTATGGCGGCCTAGAAAAAAAAAAAAGAGAAATTTTAATCAGGAAAACAAACCCCCAAAGGGCCTCAAGCACGGGTTTAAAAAGGGGAGGTGAAAAGGAGGATTTTAAAAAGAGGGAGGCAGTACAAAGCTTTTGGCAAAAGATTTTTTTCAGAGGGGAAATAAAAAAGCTTTTTAAAAAACCCAAAAAATTTTGAGGGGGTTGACTTGCAATAAAGGGAAAAAGTCTGATCACTTGTTTTTGGGGGCAGGGATTTTTTACCTCACCAAAAACTTTTTTTAAATAAAAATTTGTTCGCTGGGGGTAGGCAAAGGACCTGCAGTTGATCGTGTATGAAAAAAAAAATTTCCCCTTTATGATTAGACTCGAAGACAAATTATAACTAAATATGGGCTGGGCGGGTTTTTAGATCCAAAAATTAAACAACAGATTTTTTGGGAAATGGGAAAAAGGGTAGGGCAAGAGGGAAAAAAAAATAATTTTTCACAAGAAAGCAGACGGAAACCCCCCAAAAAAAATGCATGTTTTTTTGGTTTTTGATCCCAGTTAAACATTGAAGAAAACAGGTTAAAAAAACGGGGCTTATTAAAATGTAGAAGAAATATTCTAATAAAAACAGAGGGAAGTTGAAGTTTCTGCCTAAAATCCCCCTGTTTTCTTAAACTGCGGGATTACTGGGTTGGGGAAAACGTCTTCGTACTTGATTTGTTACAAAAAAATATACAGTTCATTACGAGTACATTGTTATATTCTGCACCAAACCCTTTAAACACAACAAGTCTTACAAAGAAAAGGGGTTTATTTGGGCAGCGAGAAAAAATATTTTTTTGTTTTACCTAGCGACAAAATAGCGGAAATGTTTAGAACAAATTTCTAAAAAGACTATTTGAGGGAACGCAACACTGTTTATTATTGATGACTGTTCCCGGGTGAACGAGGGCATTGTTTAAAAAAAGAAAACTCTGTCAAAGCTAGCCTTTAGTGGGCGCCACCCTTAGTTTCTGTGTGGCTCTTAACTCAAAAAAAACAAACACTGTCTTAAAAACTTTAGATCGCAGTTAAAATCGTTTATAAATTTTTCACTAAGGGCAAAGATATTTTTGGGAAAAATGTTTAAATGAAAAAAAATATTAAGGACAAAGATAAGCTAAAAAAAAATAAAAGAGGGAATTTTTGAAAAATCTAAGCCGCTAAGCTATCTTTTCGGACTGACCCCCCCATTCAAACGTTTGATTATTAAAATTTTAATATTAAAAAGAATGTCCGAGGCCAGAATCAAAACGCAACTAGCTCCTAAATGCACTGCAAAGCCAAAAAAAAACCCACAAAAACAAAATGATTTTTTACTTAGGGGTTTTCCGGGAAAGTTTATGGGTTTTGGGGTACCCAGATTATGGGGTTTACAAACGAAAAAGAAAATTTAAGACAAAAAAACGAACAAAATATCCCACCCTAGAAGAATTTAAAAAATTTTAAAGGGGGGAAAGATTTTGGCAAACATGAATACAAACTTCAAAAAAAAGAGAATGCTTGGGGGGTTTTCTTTTCCCGAAATTGCTTGGGAAATTTTAAAATGGAATACGAAAACCCTTTAAAGTATACTTTTATAAGAAAAACAATTTTTTGAAAAGCCTTAAATTCAGGGCCCATTTTTGTTAGCCTTTGTTTTTTCCCGGAACACAACAGAAAAAACAGATTTAAATAACAGGCAGGGGCCGAATATAAACACAGAGAAAGAAGGGCCTTACTTTTAGGGGGGGGTGAACCGTCGGCTTAGAATTTTCCCCAACGATTTCTGACACACCTAAGGCAAATGCGATATTTTTCGGGGTTATTTTTTTTACTCCAGGGGGGGCGATCTGGGCCCGGGCATCCCTTAAAACAGAGGTTAAAACAAATAAACTTTAAAAAATTGGATGCCCCTCTTAAACTCGTTATTGCAAATTAAATAAAAAAGGGATAAAATAAAAAACCCTTGTAAACATCTGACAAGGGGTTTCTGTGATGGTTTTACAAAGACAAACCAACCGTACCGACTTTAATTTTTATTAAGTATTTTGATTTTTTTGCGTTTTTCTCTGTTAATAAGTGCTGCCCAAAAAATTTAAAAAGAAAAAGATATGTACAAGATTAATTTAAAAAAAATCTAAATTTAAAAAATTTGAGTTCAACATTTTTTTAAGAAATAATTTGAACTTCAAAAGGAAATAGAAAGCGACTTGATAATTTATAGGCTGCCAAAAGAAATATCTAAAGCTTAAATAACTCTACTTAAAATGTAATTACTGGCTCCCCAGCTGTAGCTAGCGTAAGTGCTGGGTCAATGTTGCGTTTTAGCTACTGGGGTTGAAGCGCCAGTCTCTTAGCATTAGGGGCCTTGGTTAGGTTTAGGCGCTGTGTCTATGATTGTAAGCTGTTTAAAAAAAATTAAGTCTAAATTACAAAAGCACACTGCCTTTTTAGCCTTAGCATCAGCAAAACTTTTTTCATTAAGATTAAGAATAAGCAAATCATTACAGATGAAAACATTACAGACGAAGAATTTCAGACGCTTATGGCTGATGGTGAGGATTACAGACGACAAAAAATTTAACTTCAAAAGGAGTGAGAAAGACTTTTACTTCACGACAGGTAGACACGGGATGCAATTAAACAGAACATTGAAAAACAAACACATGATCAGTTAAGCCCAAAATAGACCAAAAAAATAATTTAACAAAAAAATAAGTTTAGCAAAAAATAAATACTTTTTTTAACTCACGGGTTTTTTAGTGGGACAACTTGCAGCTCTTCACGAACAAACGATCTTTTAGGGGCGGGCTTTTTTAAAGAGAGAGTTTCTCTTAAATAATATACGGGAGGGGATGTTTTCATAATTCTTTCAACTCATATACATCTACGCTCCATAAGGATCTGTAGCTCTAATTCTAACATCACCTTCTGCCTCTCCAGGAGCATACAATACTACTTTTAGTCCAAACGGCAAGAGTTTTTTGAGTCCCCGCACATTTTCAGTAATGCTAATTTTTTTTTAATTTTGATTGCGTTTACGGGTTTAAGTCCTGTTGCTTTAAATTTTTCTTTGTTCAGGCACGTAAGACTGCTGGCAATCTCCTAACCCATTCTGTGTTGCGTTCTCTGTACTTCGAATTTTCCATAATTTCTCTGTGAATTGATAGGTAAACAGCGTTCAGCTAGATTCTTATTAAACTTTTCTACTAGGGCCTGTGATCGATGGTTCCTGGGATCCCTCTTAACTGTAACATGATGTTTTAAAAACACTGGTTTACAGAGCCTTTAAACTCTTTTCCATCATCAACTTGAATCATCCTAAGATACTTTAATGGGCCTCGCATGTATATTTGTTGTAAAGCCACAGCCACAGCATTGAGCTTTTTATTGTTAAAGGTTCAGCGCTTTGTACTTGAAGCCAAATCAACAACTGTCAGAGCATACTTAAACTTTTTTCCTTCTAACTTTGTCATGTGGAAGATACAACAAGTCCATTTGGTGGGTGTCATTTGGAACTGAATTAACAAATCTAGGCGTTATATTCTTTTGGGGCAGGTAGTTTATATTTGCCAAATTGCCTGTTTTGAAAGCCAGTCTTTCGCATCTGATTCAGACACTCTAGCACTTTACTCAGTTTTTCAATAGCAGTTTTTCCTTTCCAATACCCTTTAGGAAATAATATTTTTGTACTTCGTATTGTCCATATTTTAAATGCATTTTATTTTACACAAGAAAGTGAGCAACAAGATAGACGAGGTCATGCCAACTGCAATAAAACTATCTCTGCAGTCTTCTGTTCCTCAATGTTCATAAAACCAGACAGTTCGGGCGGTGGCAAATGTTAGAAATTTCTTTCCTGTCACTAAGTAATACCATTCATTGCGTCATCAACGTCTGTAAAATGTGTGCTCTGCATGTCCCTGTTCTCTTAACTTTTTATTAATAAAGTCTAAGTGAGCAATTCGTCTTTTTCTCATAAGCGTCTCTTGCCTTAGCTAAATCTTCTATTGCCTTGTTATGGCGTTTCTCTCTCTTCATCGGACCGCAATTTACTAAACATATAATTGTTTTCCAGAGAAGGCTAAAGCATTAACAATAGCTCTCCCCACCATCAGAACTAATCCAACATCTTTTATAAATCAATATTTTCTAGATTAATCTTTCTATGTATAATATTTTCTGGATAATCCCCTGTGAAACCCAAAAAAGGGTCTTTTGAGGCAATACCTGCAGTAATTACAACTATAACCTTAACAACGTCCTCAATGTCTAACCTTCCTAGGTAAGCCGGCCTCATTTAAACATGTTTTTTGCTAACACCGCTATAGCCTATACTAAACCGCCAATCACAGCAGAATGGGAAATCGTATTGATAATCTTTTTTCAAATCATCTTTTTATTAACTAAAAAAATAATTAAAATAATCATAATGCGAAAGACTGTCTATGTGCTTTTTAAAACAGATAATCTTTGTTGTTAAAGCTAAAAATAAAGTTTCAACTAGTTTTGGCGAATCTTCTATCTTTTCCCATGTTGGGCGATTTTATTCCTAACAAACATTTTTCAAGAGTGAATAGACTATAACACCAACGATAGGCACTGCATAATTAACCAGCGTTAAACTCATGGTTTTTTAAAAATATTAAAATATTTTTTATTGCCTTTTTTTAAAAAGGGTTGTACGAACATTAAAGTGTGAGGAGCAAGCAGACTACTCCGTAGGCTACTCAGCAGACCACTGCCATAAAGAAAGATTATACTCTCTAGCTGCGTGTGGAAAAACTAGACAGTATTTAGGCACTGAACTAAGTGTCGAACAGATTCAACCAACGTCTACATCAACTTGAAAAGTAAATACGCTAGGGACGAAGCACAGCTAGGGTCAAAAATGGTTAGATCGGGAGGGCAACAATGATTAGCCTATATGCTAAGTTAGAAAGTAAGATGGCGCCGGTTGATTCAGAAGAAGATTTAAAATAGACTTAAACACAAGATCCGTTTTAAACAAGTCCCCTAAAACCTTGCATGTGACATTATTACAGATTTGGGATGATGTTGTGCCCATTCATCATGGGATTGATTACTTTTTAAACATATTAATTTTGATCATATTAAATTTAATCGCAAAAAGAAAAAATGAGCGAGAAGACGCCGCAGGACAGTCCGCAGGAGCAGAATGTACCCCAAGTGAATGTACCACAAGTGAGCCCACAAGTGAATGTACCACAGGTGAGTAATGTTACAAAGACTAAAAATCCTGGGCGTGTTGCGGCCAGCCATAGACTAGTTGAATGGCACAGACTGAGAAAACAAACCAATCAGCAAAACAAAAATTGTTAGATAGTAATACAACAACACAATTAACAACAACACAATTAACAACAAACACAATCACAATCACAATCCAATGATAAAGATGCATTATTATGTAATGGAGCTTCTGTTGTTGGGGGTTTTTAGCAAAACAAATACCTAACACCATACCTAACAACAAAAACACAAGCCCCCACAGTAAAAGAAGAAGAACCAACTTCTGCAAAAAAAGTACAACCTCCTGCTGTAAAACCCATTTTCTATGGGAAAAGTTTTTTAATGAACTAAATAAAGTACAAGTTAAGAACAGATAAGTACAAGTTAAGTTTAGTTTAAGAAAGTACTTTTTAAGTTAAGTGCAAGTAAATTACAAGTTAGTGCAAAAAAAAAGTTCTAGTTTTAAGTACTAGTTAGATCTTAAGTTAAGTACTAGTTAGGTTCTTAAGTTAAGACAAGCCACGTCATCAAGTTAATCTTTTAAAGTTTTCCAATGCCCTACAGCATATGAAAACTCAGGATTGACGTTTAATTCTCTCTTGTTATTGTTAGAGACTAGTGATTTTTGTTAACAGCAGTTGGTTTACCCTTTATGAAAGTAGAGCGCAAATTAACAATTTTTGTGATAAAATACTTTGTTTTCAAAGAGAGCTTGCTTTAGTTGTCGTGAGTTATATTTTTTTTGAAAACTTCTTCACTATGCCCTTAGGGCCCTTTTTCATTACAGAAGTCTGGCTAGCAACGCTATACATCTTTGACCGCAAACCAACATATTCTTTTATAACTGTCCCATTAAGTTCCTCCTTCATCTTTCCAATTACTTTCCCTTTTTTACAGTTGAATGTAAAGGACTGTCTTTAGGATAGTCGCATGTGTCGTACCACCCATCAACTCCTTTAGCTACTTCGTTTCTAAATCCTTATAGAAGTCTTCAGTTTGGACGTCTAGAATAAAACTATCAGTGTCTGTGAAAGGACTCTTGCTTCTGGGGACTGTGGTTTTAAAATAGTCGTACAGAAATTAAAACATCAATAACTTTTGACACCTCTAATACATAAACCGATAAACACCGGCTTGTCCAACTTAACATCCTTTTTTTTCATCATAATGCCAACCAGCTGTCGTTAAATCTTCTAAAGTCTTGATAGTTTGGGTTTTAAGGCCAACTTAATTGCTTGGTTTTCTTTTGAACTAATTTCACATCTTTACGTTTGTGTGGATTTTCCATAGTTTTGCCAAACAGCTGTTGTTCATCATTTAAAAGAAGTCTTTTCTGAACGTCAGTGCTTGGGTTCTAAGATCAGCGTTCTTCTTGATGTAAGGCCTCATAAAGGGCTCTTGATCACAGATAATTATTCTGTGAACACTCTTTGTTTCAGCCGTGTTTTAAGTAAAACTGTAGGAGTCTGTAATGGCACACATATTTAATTTTATGTCTAAGAATTAGGCACAAGTTAGAGGTTCGATGGGACTCATCTTTAATCTTTCTGCGGCTTAGGGTAATCGTTGTGAGATCGTGTTGTTCATAAGGATTTCTAATCTACTTCCAAGATTAGCCCATTGGATTAACAGGCGGAAGCTGTACAACATACCTAACCCCGTATTAACATTATGAGGTCCTTTTATCATTGTAAATTTTCTCAGTGGAAGCGGTTGACTCATGGCCCATCCATACAGATTGTTGGCGTCTAAGTACATTAGATAGTTGGAGGGTTTAGTGGGATCATAGTCGTCTAAATCTTGTTGCGGCTTTGCAGTAAGGATTAAAGGCCATGCAAATACCTCCCCACAGCCCATCTTCAATCATCTGAAGTGTGGGTAAAATCAGATATTAAGTCAATCTGGAGTTTGTAGACTTAAGAAACCCTCCCAATAACCCTGGGGCAGAGATGTAATATGATGAGTCTAAGCTTAATGTTTCATGCATGTAGATCTGTAATTCTGAAAGACGTCTGCCAATAAACACACGTCAGCCAAAAAATATTGATCATGATAGTTGCCCATTGTTTGACAGTGTAATTCTGTCCAGGCCTTTTGAGCGTATTCATAGTCAGAGTCAGTATGTTTTTTGGGCTTCTAAGACTAGAAAAGAAAGCGCCTTTAGGAGGAAGCGAGTCTTCATCAAACCTATCCCACGAGTTCATGTATTCATAAGGAAAGACGCCTTTACGCACCAAAGATGGATCAAAACATTGTTTAGTTATGGAAAGTCTTGTAGAGATCCTGCTAACTTATCTAAACTCCCCATCAGATTTTGGGGCAAGTCATAAAAGGATAAACATCAAGAGTAAAAGTCATGTACTTTAACTCTAAGATTGTGAAAATGCAGGTAACCCTCTTATTTTCAGAAGTTACTGCTTGCAAAATAAAATGAGAATCGTAGCCTCGTAAGTTATGAAAGAAGATAGGCAGTTTCCATTTTTTGGGGTCAACCTTAAGTTGAAATTACAATTTTGTGCGCCGGCCCCTCTGAACTTTCCAGTAATGTGATCGTGGTCTCTTACTGTTACTCTTTACTGTTAGGTGTTAGCTCAAAGGGCCGCAAATCCAGCAGGTGTAATGAGTAAATAACGTCTTGTCTTCAGAGGTCATAACAATGTCTGAAAGGTTCAGTTCATTGGATAACTGATTGCGAAGTTGTTTCATCTGCTCTAAAAATCTACTAGCTGCGTCGGAGTCTCTGTAAGTCTCAGGTGTTGTGTGTCCCCCATCTGACCTAACAACAATAAACGCTTAAGAACAGATCTATGATGGTTTAATAAGGTTGTTTTTTGTTCTTGCTGTTGGGGACCATAGTACTGCGGCAAGAGCGATTCAAAGTCAGCATAAACCACGTACGGGCTATCTGCATTTTGTGTAATTTTTAAAACTAACTTTAGACCCTGGTTTAGGTGTGAGGAGTTCGGTTTTCACAGTCTACAAAACTTTTACAATGTTTCTTATGACTGGCAGCCGCTTCTATATTGGGATTCGACCAGACACCTTCTACAACCCCTTGTTTAAAATTGTTTTTTGTAGTATAGCCATAAGTCTGCTTATTGTTCTGATTAATACATAATGACTCTTGTACTATCTGCAAATGGGATCAAGTCTACATGTTTGTAAGGATTCGCCAAAAAGTAGGAGCGTTTGGAGAAATCCTTAGAGGCACTAGATTGTCTACTACAGACCATGTGTATACTTTTACAGTGATTTGTTTTTTTTTGCTCTCAAACTGAGATATACTTTCTATACTCACTGGAAAGGTTATGTTATCAAAGTTCAGCTCTTGCTTATATTGTTCAAAAATTAGATACTCTGTTTGCATGATTTTAACAGGATGTAAATGCGGCCTAAAAACACAACCACACGAAGCACATGTTGTCAGAATTATGTATGTTTTAAGACTGCTCGTTTTAACTCTAACTCTCTTGGGAGAGGAAGGTAAGACTTGCCAACTAATAGGATAGAACTTTGTTTGTCTTAAAATCTGATTTCAAGGACTGTCCCTTCAGACCATCCAGACCCCCTTAACTTTGCCTCCTCACTTGCATGGTTAAACTGTTTTAAGCATGTAGTCAGCCCAGTCAGAGTTAAAGTCATGGTAACTGATTACTCTTTCTGTTTAGTTGAAACCCCAGACTTGCATGTTTCTATCATCAGGCGTTATAAATCAATCAGAACGGCCAACAACATTTTTACTGGCGGCCCCAAATCGAAGAAACTCTGGGATTTTACTGAAGCATGTGTCACGCTTTCATGAACGTTTGTAGGGTTAATGATGTCCATGTCTACTTCACTAAACGAATTGCTTAATTGTTTGTCACTCCCAAAAATATTTCTTCCTTCGTAAAATATTTTTCTATCCTCGAATTTACTTGTGGTCGTCATTTTTAAAGCCACATTATTTACGTAAATTAAAAAAAAAATGTAAATAAAAGTAAGTAAAAACGCGCTTTTATTCTTCGCCCAAGCGTTGCAACACTTGAAGACATTTTAACCTTACAATTAACACCCGCCAATATTTTAGCTTTTTCTGAATCACACAGTCAATTTCACACTTTGATTGCTTCGTTAAATAGTTCACTATGATCTTTTATTATATTGTTTACATCATTCTCAAAACCAAATTCACCTAAAATCAATTTTTAGTACTTTTATGTTTCATCAAATAGTTCATTACAATTTTTTAAATCGATTCACTGATTTCGGGAGCCATTTTTAAATCTAAAATAAATAAATAAAATAATTGTACATTCAGCTGTTACTCATAGTCTCTTCTAATCGTAAAACCTGATCTTCATTAAGCGAATAGCTACTCCTTCAAGTCAGTAGAAACAGTCAGATTAACATCTTCAGAAGCTATATTATCAAAATAAAATGGCAAACAACTTTATAACCGGTTGGGCCAAGAATCTGGTATTTTACTGATGGCCTGCTTCAAAGCTTTCTCGCATATTATGCCTCAAAAAGATCAGTAATTAATTCTTCAACCTGCTCTTTAACTGATCTTTATCAGCCCCTGCTCCCAATCCAACTCGTAAAGTATATTAATAAGCTCTGTAGCTACTTCGGCCTTCATTTTTAAACAGATTAAAATCATAAATTAAAAAAAATTAAGTAATCAGTTTATCTTGTTTGCGAAAGAATCAGAAAAGTTATATGTGTGTGCGTGCGGGCGGGGTGGGGGTGGAGTGGTCGTGCATGGGCGGGGGTGGAGTGTGCAAAGCGTGGGCGGGGTGGGGTGAGTGGGTGGGGGGTGGGGTGGGGTGGTGTGTGCGTGAGTGGGTGGGGGTGGGGTGGGGGGTGTGTGCGTGAGTGGGTGGGGGGTGGGGGTGGGGGGTCTTTTCTATGTCAACCCAAAATCTACCAAAGGGTGATACAGTTCTGGTGTATTTTAGCCGGTTGAGGGCCTTTTTATGTCAACCCAAAATCTACCGAAGTGTGACACAGTTCTGGTGTATTTTTAGCCTTTAGGCTGGAGCCTGCTTCCTCGGCTAGTATTGATTTTGTCACAGCAGCTAGCCCAAAAGGCCGCGTTTAACCACTCTGCCAGAACTCGCGAAAGCCAGCGTCACATTGCATATATTTTAAAATGAGCTTTCTTTTCTCATACAAGCTGTGAATTGAAATTCCAAGCTTGTGAAACTTGGATAGTAGAAAAAACAAAATGATAATTCCATCAGTTTCTACACATAATTTCATTTTCAAATAATTCCTCCAGGACGCTTTTGGGTTTTGAATTTTTTAAAACAGTTTTTGTTCTTTTAAGCCAATGGCCTAAAAGCAAAGATTGTCGAAGAGTTTTACGATTTCCAGCTTTGATCTCAAAACCAGCTTTCAGTAAACAGGCGTAATTTCGGTTATGTTTTTCAGCCTCATAAAAGAACCTTCTTCAATCGGCTCATCATCAAGTTCTCTACAAAACAATTACGTTAAAAAAAACATTCATTCACTTACTGTCATTTCACGTTTTCCTTGCTTCGTTTCCCCAAAAAATTTAGGCTCTCGTTTGGGCCCGGGTTTGGGGGTTTAGCAAGGCTCGCCACGTTCTAATTTTTCAAGATACAAAATCATTTCCTGATAATACTTTTTGTATTTCAATATTAGTTCTTTTTGCTCACCGAATACAGCAAAAAGTTCATTTGGCTTTCTTGAGAACTAACATCCATTGCGGGCTCTTTTGAAGACGAACCCGCTTCCAGCTTGACTCTGGGCCCTTTTTTGTTCAGTGCAGCGCTAACACACGTCTTGACTCGTAGGCAGGGCCCCTCAAGAATGATGCTAGGGCCGGCAGCAGTTTTGGGCCCAGCAAAAATGATGTCATACCCCCTATCAATTGGTTGAACGTGCACACTGACAGCTCGCCCACCACGTGAGATTAATAATGCAGTATTAGCTGCAGGCCTCCTGTGCAGGGAGAGCGTGCAATGCCAGAAAACTCTGCCAGCGGGCCATTGTAGCAGCCAGTTGTCAGACAGCAGCGTCAATTTATCGATTTGCGGCGTCGATGAACAATGGGCTGCACAAGCTGTCGCGGGCAACAATACATACCAATATGATTGGGCCAGTCTGGGTAGGACTGGGCCCAACCATATAAATGTTAAAATGTTTAGTTAATTTTTAGCCCCTGGAGAGAATGTAAATATCTTGTTCACGATCACCAAATCTTATTTTGCGCGAAAACCCCATTTTAATGTGTTGATTTCGTTTAATTTTTGCTGTTTTTGCGTGTTAAATTTTTTTTAGAAAACAGGTGTTAATTTTGGCAAAAAGTGACATGAGAAGAACGTGATTTGTATGTGAAAAGGGGATTTTCGTGCAAAATAAGATGGGTGGTCTTGAACATAGATATTTACATTCTCTACAGCACGTGCATCACGACATGCGTATGCTGTTGATGGTGAGAAAGGGGCTGAGAGCTAGGAGACACCACTGAGCAACACTTTCTTCAATCTGTACTTTTGATGAGATTTTGGGAAAAAAAAAGTTTGGCTCATTTTTTTGTATTTTGGAAAATATACTGGTTGGACATCAATTGAAAATAAAAGGCTTTTGTTGTAATCTGTAGCCCCTGAAGACAGTTGTCTTTTTTCTATCGAAGAGGAGATTAATTTCTAGATAGATAAGACTTAAATTAACAGTTATAATGTCTAACTTCTTGCGCCTTTTTAATCTCTGTCTTTTCGTCGGGGTTTGGTTCGTCGAATTCTGTAAACTTCTCTTCTCTGCAATTCAATAGAAAGACTCTTGGTATTCACTCGTTGTACTATGAACAGTTAAGAGTTGTAAAAACGGCGGAGAGAGCGAGAGAGCGAGCGAGAGAGAGAGAGAGAGAACAGACAGACAACAGACAGACAGACAGACAGACAGACAGATAGACACAGACCAGACAGACAGACAGACAGACAGACAGAGAGACAGACAGACAGAGAGAGATGCGTTTTGACAGCCGAGACTAACCCCACATATAGTGTCACGGTCACCCTCCATCTTGTCGTTACCACCAGTCACCAAACATCGTCACAAGGCCTCACCATTTTCTGTACCTACTCTCTCTCCCTCAAGCCCCACCGTCATAAACATCCATGCACTGTCTACGTTCTGTCATCGTCATCGTCGTAAATTATTGTCCCGTCGTCGTCACCCTTGCCTACCTGGTTGCTGGCAGACTACCGTGGCTGTTAAGTTATCATTTCCCTTCATCAGGGTGATATGCTACCCAGATTCGAATGCCAAACCGAATTGTTCGAAAAGCTTCACACACACCAGTTCAAACTATCTTTGAGGATGCCCAGAAGATTAAGAAAAAAAACAAGATGCAAAGCAAAACAAACGTACTCCCCGTTTATCTTCTTGAAAACGTCACAAACAAACATAAAGTATTTGACTCAGAATTTAACATGCGTCATAAAGAGATGTTCCATAAAGAAGAAAAACCGTTTGGGGCCCTTATAGTTGTTAGTAACGG
>JAFLJL010013411.1:0-14044 GCA_018398815.1 Conus ventricosus
GACTTGTTGATAGGTGTACTATAAAATGTCTGTGATAGGTGGGGATACTGCGATAGAAACACTGCGTGTTGTTGGCTAGTCCATAGGTCATCTTTTTTTATTTCCGTGCTATTTATTCATTGGTACATTTGGTAACTCATTTTGCCATCACTGATTTTGTTGTTTATTGATCCTGTTTTTTTAAAAATTGTTACTGGTAGTAGTAGCTGTTGTTTGTTGCGTAACATAGTTTTGAATTTGAGCCAGCTTGCTCACATGCAGAAATATGCTTGCACTGATGCATATCGGATTTGTAAAATAAGTTAGATAAGCATAATGCGCTTTAGCCATCGCTTTGTCCACTCGGTTAGTTTCATCATTTTCAGTCGTATTTTTGGAGTTTGATTTGAAACATTTTTGTTTGAAAGATTGTACACCATTCTCTCCACCCAGTGTCTCCACGGTGCGGTTAAAACATAGTTGCAGTTCTTGTTCATGAACAAAGACTGCTGTGCAGACAGAGGTGAAATAATGTCGTTGCCACAGTGGTGAATGGTTTTGTTTAGAAACGCTTTGTTTGAATGTGTTGAAGTTATTTAGATTTTAAGAAACTTAACTATGTTTGCATAATGTACAGCGCATCCTTATGCGGTCAAGATTTCAGTGAGTGTTCTTTGTCTTTCAGGTTGTCACTATATTCTCTATACTCCTTTTTCATGTTTTTTTCCCCATATGTTTTGTTTTACCTCTTTAATGTCAATCTCCACATAAAACTTTACATTTATGCGACCACATCTTTTGAAGTACATTCTGTTTAATCACAACATAGCTTATGTCCTGGTGTATATTATACTGTGCTCTCTGTTTTACAGGAGCATGCTTTTATGAGTGATGAGACGGAGAAGGAGGGAGGGAGAATGTGTGTGTGTGTGTGTGTGTGTGTGTGTGTGTGTGTGTGTGTGTGTGTGTGTGTGTGTGTGACACAGAGAGAGAGGGAGAGAGAGAGAGAGTTATAATTAACTCTTATAAAGAAATGTGGGCTCAGTGAAGAATACCTGTGAAATTGGGAGAAAACATGGCAACAGTACATGCATTATATTTGGCACCATGTTTGGCTGGACCAAGTGAGTATGTATGCAGATTTCTTCCTAGTTCTTATATTACATTTTATGTAAAGGGAAAAAAAAAGAAAGGCGAAGGGGGAAGAAGGAATAGTCTGGGCTTAGCCTTCAGTAGGATAATGCTGTGCCTTTTGACGAGCTGAACCTCTCAGAGTTCACTGCCCCTGCTACCATGAGGTGATGGGATTTTAACCTTTTAACTATGTTTAGCATATGGGTACATAAACATTCCTCTGTGATATAGTGCCTCGTGTGGAGGGCTTCAAGACATTGATAGGCGTGATTCATTGGTACATGTTTTGCCCCTTCCTTTGATGGTCAGAATTTTAGTTGTTCTCAAGTAAAGATTGAAAACTAGTTAAAAGCATGTGTTGATGCATCTATTTTAAATCAGTGACGCGTGCACACACACACACACACACACACACACACACACACACACACACACACACACACACACACAAATGATTACTGTTCCCCCTCACTGTCAAATAGAACTGAAAAAAGAGACTTTTGCAGTCGGTTGTCACATTTCAGCTGGCTTTTATTTCTGTCCCCAAGAGGAGTTTTCCACCAGGCAGTCACAAGCAGGTCCGTCGGATCGGTGTTTTCTGAATAAAGTCGTTATGACTTGACATTCTGCTATCACACAGTCTACACAGGGTAAGAACCTTGAAAGAGTTCATGAAATTTGTGTTAATGTTTGTTTGCTTTTGTTGTTGTTGTTTGCTTTTGTTGTTGTTGTTGTTGTTGTTGTCGTGTTACTAGAAGTAATCAACTTAAGATTGCTTCGTCATTCTAAATGTTTGAAAAGTGAGTTGTTGAAACTTTTGGTTTCGTATAACTTTACAAAAATGAAAATGCCTAAGATCATCACATTTCTTGTCCTTTATTTGAGTTAGACTTTTGTCTGTTGTGATCAACGAGTTCCTTTTCTATTTCAACAAAAGCACAGAAAAAGAAAAGAAAAGATATATCATGGAAAAATGCCTTGTTTTTGACCTGTACTATGTTTTTGATAGGTGATGAAGCTGCGCACAGTTTCACCTTAAAAAAAATTGAATACAATGTTTCATGAGTGTGTTTTGTGTTGTGTGTGTGTTGTTGTGTGTTGCCCTACGTAGAACTGTGTTAACAGCAGAATGTATTATTGACAAGGTTTTTTCAAATAATTGTTTTTGCCATACGGGATTGTGTAGTTTTCAGTTCCTGAAAAACTTTAGAAAAAAAATTGTTTTGTGTGTTGTGTGTGTGTGTGTGTGTGTTGGTTGTGTGTGAGTGTGTGTTTTGGTTGTTTTCGTGTGTATCTTATTGTTTGAGTGGCGTGTGTCTTTTTGTGTTGTGAAAAACAGAGAAGTGGGGGCTTTGACAGTACAAATTTGTTGCATCACATTGACTGATGTGTTATAGTAAATTTGGTTTTGGTGGCGGGGCAAATGTTTTATTTCAACAAACAAATCAGTGATTGATGCTAGAAACTTAAGTCCAGTGTAATTTGTTATGTTTAGATGTCGTAGGTGCATGCATTTTTCCATGAAGCAAGAAGTGACGAAACTGGGGTGTCTTGTATTTTCGGGAAATGGTTTACTTTTGAAAAGCTTTTTTAAAGGGAACCAGGGAAAACTCTAAAAAAATAGGATGTTACGGGCAAACAAATGTTGTCCACATGCTTTCAAACTGTAAAACTCTCCAGACTATCTTTTTGGGTTTCAACATCTAATGCATGAATTTCTTTTAGTGAACTGCAAAACATATCCTAACGACTTATGAGAGGTCTTCACGATTGTCCCCAAATCTAAAAATATTCAAAAGCTACAAATACACACAGACACTCACAGAACGCGAAACGTGTCGCATCACCGCTCACTCACTCACACACACAACCCCAAAACACAACACCACACCCCCACACACACAAAACACAAAACACACACACTTTGAAGACGATCTGCAACTATTTTTCACAACAGTGTAACAATTTCATTGTTTGTTTCCAGAATCCCTTGTCCTCACAAAAACTATGCTGACATGAACATGCCAGCATACCAGATAATTCGACAATCCACATAAACCCCAAACCACGGGCTACATTTATCTTGCACCCTTCGTTAAACTACAAAAAACCCTGAATAATCTTGAAAATTATTACATTGATCTGAAGGATTGAAATCGCATGAAAACAGTAACCATTTACCCATAGTATTTTAACCCAGAAATCCACAGAAACTAACTGGCAAGATAAATTTAGTCTCTTATGATAGAAAACAACTAAGTTTGAAACTATAATTTTGGGCGATTTTAATGTAGATTAAACGAAACCCAAACCCAAATGTCATCCCCACACACTTAACACGGCCAAGAACAACTTATTGACAAACCAACCCGTTAACTGCCCATTCAGTCCCTTTAATTGATCACATTTACACATCCCAAAGACAACCTAGATTAAGTATGTGCTCCCCCATGATGTAGTGACCAAATCCCGTCCTTTACTTGGACAAAACCCTTTTTAAAATTCCAAAGTAGGCATAAGGTTATATATTATAGAAGCATTAGAACTTAAAGAAGAAGATTTCCTTTCATACCTGCCACGGCACGATGGATTATAGGTTCAAATAAAGATCCTAAATAAAGGGCACTGAATATTGATCAATACATTTACTTCTGTAAAACAAGCATGCTCCATTCAAAAAGAAAGAGTCAAAAAGAAAAAAAAACCACCGTGGATAACAAAGAAATTGATATAAAATTTAATAAAAAACCATTTAGAAATTTTCGAACAAGTAATGAATTTCGAAAAAAAAAAATAAGGTAACTCAAAAAACGAAAGTCTAAACCAGTTACTTCCAAAAGAAAGTTAATTTCTACAAAGGGTTCACGCAATCTGAAAGCAATAAACCTGTTGAATAATAAACATATCAAAAGCAGCAATTCTTACACACATTTCTGCAAATCAGTTAAAAAACCATTTGCAAACATCAAAGATAAAATCATATACAGACAGTCCAATGAAAATATCTCGGCCACTTAAAAACATTACCTGATTCAAAGAAAAATTGCTTTCCTTTTACTCTCCAACCAATACGTTATGGTTTCATAAAAGTTTCTCATCTTTAAAACATCGGGTCAGGGATTTAACGTTTAAGAGTAAAATACTAGTTTCATGCCCAGTGATCTCTGACGTGCTAATTTATTTATAAAAATTTGTGCATAGAGAAACAACTTTTCTTAAAAATTTTAAAGGGAAGTTAAAGTTATTTCTCTCCACAATCGGGTGATACACAAATACTGTTTCTATTTTTATTGTTTTTGATTTTCATAAATTTCTGTGATTTTTCATCTTTCATCTAATTTTTTTTTAATGTACTTGATTAAAAAGCAGATTTATTGCTTACTCATGTTCCATCTGAAAATAAAATTTTACTTTGACCCAACCAACCAAAGACTATTTTCCCAAAAAAATCAAGGGAAACCCCAAACCACAGAAATTTTCCCAAAGCGATCGACTTGGCTGCGCTAAAAAGCCATTTCGCTTGATTTGTTGACCGCATTTCCCACCCCAACCACAAACCCTCCAAAAGCAAGAAAAAAATGTAAACAATCATCTGGGCAAAAGCAGAACAACAATCCGTATCTGCCAGAACAGTGAAAACGCTCTACCTAATCAAAATAAGACGCCAGTTTACAACAACAACAACAACAAAAGGATATTTCGAAAATGAGAAGTATTTAAAGATCTACTAACAACAACAAAAGCATGACAGAAAGACAAAAAAGTTCCACAAATTCGAAAAAAAAGGAATAGAGATAAAAGAAGAAAGGAAGACACAACGCAGAAAAAGGTGATAGAGATTAAAGAAAGAAAGGAAGAAAACACAACGCAGAAAAAGGTAATAGAGATTAAAGAACGAAAGACACAATGCAGAAAAAGGTAATAGAGATTAAAAAAAAAGGGAAGAAAGACACAACGCAAAAAAAAGGAATAGAGATTAAAGAAAGAAAGGAAACACAACGCAGAAAAAGGTAATAGGATTAAAGAAAGAAGAAAGACCAACATAAAAAAAGTAATAGAGATTAAAGAAAGAAAGGAAGACACAACCAGAAAAAGATAATAGAGATTAAAGAAAGGAAGAAAGACACAATGCAGAAAATGGTAATAGAGATTAAAGAAAGGAAGACACAAACGCAGAAAAAGGTAATAAGATTAAAGAAAGGAAGAAAGACACAACGCAGAAAAAGGTAATAGAGATTAAAGAAAAAAAGGAAGACACAACGCAGAAAAGGTAATAGAGATTAAAGAAAGAAAGGAAGACACAACGCAGAAAAAGGTAATAGAGATTAAAGAAAGGAAAAAGACACAACGCAGAAAAAGGTAATAGAGATTAAAAAAGAAAGGAAACACAACGCAGAAAAGATAATAGAGATTAAAGAAAGGAAGAAAGACACAATGCAGAAAAAGGTAATAGAGATTAAAGAAAAAAAGGGAAGACACAACCAGAAAAAGAAAATAGAGATTAAAGAAAGGAAACATAATGCAAAAAGATAATAGAGATTAAAAAAAGGAAGCATAATCAGAAAAAAATTAGAGATTAAAGAAAGGAAAAAGACACAACGCAAAAAGGGAATAGAGAAAAGCAAGAAAGAAAACAAAACCAGAAAAAGGTAAAGAATTAAAGGAAGAAAGGAAGACAAAAATGCAGAAAAAGGTAATATAGATTAAAGGAAAAAAGGGAAGACACAATGCAGAAAAATGAATAGAGATAAAGAAAGAAAAAAAGACACAATGCAGAAAAAGGTAATAGAGTTTAAAAAAGGGAAAAAAAGACACAACGCAGAAAAGGAATAGAATTAAAGAGAGAAAGGAGAAAGACACAACCAGAAAAAGGTAATAGAGATTAAAGAAAAGAAAGAAAGACACAATGCAGAAAAAGGTAATAGAGATTAAAGAAAGAAAAGAAAATACATGCAGAAAATGGTAATAGAGATTAAAGAAAGAAGACACAACGCAGAAAAAGGTAATAGAGATTAAAAAAAGGGAAGACAGACAAAACCCAGAAAAAGGAATAGAGATTAAAGAAAAGGAAGACAGACACAAACGCAGAAAAGGTAATAGAATTAAAGAAAGAAAGGAAAAAGACACAACGCAGAAAAAGTAATAGAGATAAAAAAGGGAAGACACAACCAAAAAAAGGGTAACAGAGATTAAAGAAGGAAGACAGCACAACGCAGAAAAGGTAATAGAGATAAGAGAGAAAGGAAGAAAGACACAATGCAAAAAGGTAATAAGATTAAGAAAAAAAAGGGACACAACGCGAAAAAGATAAAAAGAGATTAAAAAAAAGAAAAAAGAATAAAACGCAGAATCAAAACAGTGAAAAACAAAGAAGTAATAGCGAAGACCTTGCAAACACGGGGGAAACAATTGAAACTCTCACATCCAAGGGATGTAGGGGAAAGGGTGATGAGTGCTTGATCTCATCACTACGAGACTGAAGATAAACAGAGGAACAGAAGATAGGATAGATTAGTGCATTTGGCGCGCGTGCACGTACGCGTGCGTGTTGTAGGTTGTGTTCAAGTGTGGAAAGTTGTCTTGCGTATGCACCTGATGATAAAGATAATAATGGTAATATAACGGCGATAATGGTGATTTATTATCTTGAATTCTTGTTGATAAATTGTAATTGTATCCCCCCCCCCCCCCCCCATTTTAAATTTGTAATTGTTTTCTTTTCAAGAAATCGTCAGGTTTTTTGAAATTTTCATATCTAGAAATGTGTATTGTTTTGGGTTTTCTTACTTTCTTTTTGTAATGTGATGATGATGATGATGAAATGATGATAGATGTGATGATGTGATGATGATGTTGATGATGATGATGATGATGATGAGATAAATTTTTGATGATGTAGATGATGATGATGAGATGATAAATAAATAAAGATGATAGCAAAAACGAGAGAAAACAACAACAATAAAAATTTATTTAAAATGATATCGATATCTATTAGCATCGCTACCATCATTATTGTTATTATATTATCATTATTATTGTATCATTAAATTAAATTATCATCATTATTGTTTATTATCAATTGTAACAACAATAAAAAACAATGATAATAATACTACTACTAATAATGGTTTTCCTCTGAACAGCAGTTCTATAATAATAATTAGATGCACAGACAGGCAGTCCGAACACACACACACACTCGCGCGCGCCGCGCGAGCGCGCGCACACGCACACGCACACCACACGCACACACACACACACACCACACACACACACACACACGCACACACAACTCTGGGACTCGCCTGTTTCATATCTTTCCGACGGCAACTCGTATCATAAACAGAAAAAAGATTTCTGGGCCATCCAAGAGTTCGACTTCGCGATGATCTTTTTTAAGGCGTACATCATATTTTTGTTCTTGTTCTTTTGGTTTTAGTCTTTTTTCTTCAATTACTATCTACCTACCTACTTATCTACCTACCTACCTACCTACCTACCTACCTACCTATCTATCTATCTATCTATCTATCTATCTATCCAAACTATCTAAACTATCTATCTAACGATCGATCGATCGATCGATCGATCGATCGAACTGTATTCTGTCTATCTACTATCTATCTATCTATCTATCTATCTATCTATCTATCTACCTACCTACCTACCTACCTACCTACCTACCTAAACCCACCTACCACCACCATTCTATCTACTAATTATCTACCTACCACCTACCATTCTAAACTATCAATTATCTACCTATCTATCTCTCTATCTACCTACCTATGTATGTATGTATGCATCTATCTATCTGTATCTATCATCATCTATCTATCTATCTATTTATCCTCTCCTCTCTCTCTCTCTCTCTCATCTCTTCTCTCTCTCTCTCTCTCCTCTCTCTCTCTTATTTAATTTGCGCGCAAAAAGAAGACGGGGAAGTAATCAACGTGTATAATTTTTGCCGGATAGGGCACTTCAACTCATCTTTGTAATAACTATCGAAACCCCGGCCGCACGAGGAAGATGAGAATAATTGAAAAATTTCCACCAAGGAATACATCAAAATGACATATCAGTTTCACGAAAGGAGTATAGGGAAACGGTTGATCGCTTCCAACCCCAAGCAAAAAATAAAAGAAATAATTGATCTCCATATCCACACAAAGGTGACATGGAAATAACTGGTCACTTCCAAACGAACGAAGAAGGAAATAACTAATGCACGTCCCCCACAAAGTCAGGCTAAATATTCATCATGTTCCGCGCAAAGGAAGTTAAGGACATAAGGGTCAACTTCCGCACAGAGGGGGTACAAATAAATTTACAAACATCAACACAAAGAAAAGGGAAATATGATGTATAAACACCTACGGAAAGGAAGATCGGGACAAAATTTATCCACTTCTTACAAAATAAAGAAAAATTAATCAATTTCCAAACGAAGGAAGAGAGACAAAATACCCCTTGAACGATAAAAACATTGATAAAATTTCGTAATAAATTTGGGATGCCATACACGTAATTTGACAAGTGTTTTGGTCTGTCACTGGTATTGCGAAAAAAAAGTAAAGTGAATATAAACAGAGATATTGGGCCCTTTTAACTGAAAATAAGCACATTCTGTTTTAGAAAGACACAAGTACAACAACAACACCAACAATATCAACAACAAAATGAAAAGAAGTTTAACAACAACAAAAGCAATAATATCAACAGTAACAATGATATGACCACCACGTTAAAATGTCCCACCAACCAGCCAATGAAAAAAATAACTGTAGTTTTCATGGCACTTATGAGTAATGTTTTCACCAATTTAAAACGTATAATGGCCGTTCGTCTCTTTAAGTTACTATCATTCTAAAATTTTTCAAGTTGGGTGTTCTCGATGTTCTGTTGTTTTTGGTTTGTGGGTAGGGGATACCCAGGTTGAAGATCTGCATATTTTGAAATGGCTAATCAAAATGATGTTTCATACTGTTGTTTGATTTCAAGTGGGTTCAATTGGTTACTTTTAATTCTTGTCTTTTTTTTAAGTTAAAAGCATGTGCCTGATCCCCCCCCCCCCCCCCCCCCCCCCCCCCCCAAAGTAACACTAAGTGTCATGACTGTTCTGTGAAAGTCGTTCGGGGTTTTCAATTTGTTTGTGGTTACGCTGCTACTGTTGGCTGTTCGACTGTATTTTTGTCAGTGTATCGTTAATAACAGTGATCTCTTGCTCGTTCCTGTTTTTTTCTAACTTCATGGGTTCAGGATTGTATTATGTCAAAGCCTCGTTTGATTTTTGTTAAGTATGTTAAATGAACAACAACAACAATAACAATAAACAACAACAACAACAACAACAGCTACAGAACCGATTTGATTCTATCTGGACCTGTCGTTGTAAGAAACAATGGCTTTTCATTGACCAATCAGTAACACAATATCAGTAACAACAACAACAATAACACCAACGCCAATTTCAAAGGCCACGACGATAAAGTCCCAGAATAACAAGAACATCACAGTAGGCAAATTGCCTTATTTCAGAGACCAAGGAGGGAGGGGGGGAGGGGGTGGTGTGGGCGGGGGTGGGTGTGGAAAACTTGCAACCCCTCACCCTCCCAATTAACCCTTAGATTCAGCGTGAAAAGAAACCATGTTTATTGCTGGGGGAAAACTCGAGGAATCTCTTTATCCAGTCCCCCGATTTTGGAAATTCCACAGAGGAAAGGAAGGGGGGAGGAGGAGGAGGAGGGGGTGTGGTGTGGGGGTGTGGTGGAGATGGTAAGGGAGGGCGGAATACAGGAAGTACAAGAGTGGTTCCCTCCCTCCAACACATCTCTCCACCTCCTCTTCCCCTTTCCCCCCCTCCCTCCCTCCCTCCACAAGGGTGAAACCTACTCGTCACCGTTTTACCCCAGTTCGCTGTTAATCGGGTTTTTTTGGGGGGACCTCTGGGTCTCTAGGCAACGCAGCAGTGAAGATAAGATAATGCTAGTCATGATTTTCTTCAAAATTGTTTCCCTTTTTCATCACAAGCTGACGACTTTACGGTTAGCTCGTCCTCATGTGCCTTCTTTGCTGGTCTTTCGTTGCTCCTGACCTTCCTATCGTTTCCTGTTGAGGTTGTTTTTGTTGTTTGTTGTTGTTGTTGTTGTTGTTGTTGAAGATCCTTCTTTTTCCCTTTTCTCTTCTTCTTCCCTCCTCCTCCTCCTCCTCCTCCTCCTCCTCCTCCTTCTTCTCCTTCTATTTTTTGTCATTGTCCTTGTTCTTGTTCTCCTCCTCCACCTCCTCCACCTCCTTGTTGTTTTGTTGTTGTTCTTCTTTTTCTTCTTCTTTTTTTTCTTCACCCAGTCCGACCCCAGTTCTACCCATTCATCTCTATACGTACCAGAGGCTCGTGTGCACTGACTGTATCTAACTGAAACTCTCCTCTCTCTCTCTCTCTCTCCTCTCTCTCTCCTCTCTCTCTCTCTCCTCTCTCTCTCTTCTCTCTCTCTCCTCCCCCTGGCTGTGTGTGCGTGTGTGCGCGCGCGCGTGTGTGTGTGGTGTGTGTGTGTGTGGGGTGTGTGTGCGTGTGTATGTGTGGGGTGTGTGATTTTGTATCTAGAAAAGACATGGAACATGGATCCTGTGTAAAATTTACACTTCTTGCAGATTATTTTCGTTTTAAAAGAAGAAAAAAAGAAAAGGAAAAAAAAGTGAATGAATTTCTAAAATTGAGTAATGTCATTTACCTTTGTTAATGTTGCCATTCAACTCTCTGCTCACTTTAACCGCTCGGCCATTGCGGTGACAGCAAGCCGCGCTTTGTTTATTGCTAAAAAATGCTTATGTATTTGTAGGGGTCCATTGTTCACTTTTTCCTGTCTACGTCCTCCACGACCCCGAGAGGTCACAGGATAAAATAAATTATGAATCCGTGTGTGGTGTGTGTGTGTGTGTGTGTGTTGTGTGTGTGTGTGTGTGTGTGTTTTGCGTGTGTGTGTGCGTGGGGTGTGTGGGTTTTGTGTGTGTGTGTGTGTTGTGTGTGGTTTTGTGTGTGTGTGTGCACCGATTGTTTATCCGTTTGTTATCCGTTTTTTTGCGACTAATAAACTACTGACAAAGCGGCCTTTCCTTGGGGTTTATTCGAACAGTGTGTGTGTGTGTGTGGTGGGTCTGCGTGCTGCGTGCTGCGTGCGTGCTGTGCGTGCTGTGCTGTTTCTGTGCTGTGCTGTGCTGTGGGTGTGTTTGTTGTGTTTGTTTCTGTTTCCAATATGTTGTGCTGTGTAGTCTGTTGTAATCCTAGACCATTCCCGGGGATAGGTTGTGAAGAGGATAAGAAGTTATATGAAATCTGGCCGTCTGTCTGTCTGTCTGTCTGTCTGTCTCTTTTCTTTCTTGCAGTCCCCAGAAACCCTAACAGTTTTCGAGGCATAGTAAAACACTGAACCGATATGAACTGTTAAGAAACGTCACAGTTCGTCATTTAAAATGAATTGAACACGATATTTAAGATTGTTGTTGGTGTTAATGGTTTTTTTTTTCTTTGTGTGTGTTTTTAATAGATTTGCTTTTTTGCAATTTTCCCACCTTTTTTGGGGGGGATGGGGGTGGGGGGGTGGGGAGGGTGGGGAAGAGGAGGAAAGGGAGGCCATGTGCCGAATGCATAGATGCATGAAAGAATCGATAAACTGCAAACGCGCGTGAAAAGCGCATTATTGATATTTACAAGGGATGCTGTAAATCTAATGTCGATTCCCTCCCTTCTATCCTATGCGTGAACTTTCCAGAAATTGACGGGACCGTTTTTTTTCTTTTTATTTTGGGCTGTTTGTTTGCTTTTTCAAATCTGTGTCATTAAAAAAAAAAAAAGATGCAATTCAATTGTTTTTCTCTGTCAAAAATGACAAACACGCGCAAGACTGGACTTGTGTTGTGCACACACACACACACGCACGCTCGCGCGCGTGCCACCCCACGCACGCACGCACGCACGCGCGCGCGCGCGCAGCATCAAAAACGCAGTTCAGTCAAATCTTGCCGAGAATTCAAATTCGGTTTTTCGTTTTCCGTCCATTAAAAAAAAAAAAAGGAAAAAAGAAAAAAAAAGAAGAAGAAAAAAAAAAGAAAACGTCTGCATGTACATCACCTCAAGAATGCCACACCAAGAATTACAGAGCTACAGTATCCATCAGCACACGAGAGAAAAATAACAAAAGATAACATAACATGAAAGCGAACGGAAACCATGAAAAGGAAATGGAGTCAGTTGATATACAGGCAGAATTCGGGCCGCGGAAGGGTGGGTGGGGGGGGGGGGGGGGGGGGGGGGGGGGTGGAAAAGGGGGAGAGTGGGGGGAAGGGGAGGGTGGGGTGGGGGGGGGGTGAATGGGAAGAGGAAAAGAAGGGTGAGGAAGTGGGGGGTGGGGGAAGGGGGTAGGGGAGCGGGGGAACGGGGAGGGGGGGGGGGGGGGGGGGGGAGAGGGATCGGTCGACCTCATCGCGTGCTAACAGCTCATTCATAATGGCCCTACAAAATTGAGGTCATGTTATAACAAGCTTTCCGAATAAGGGCAAAAAGACGGAGAAAAGGAGGAGGGAGCAAAAAAAAGGGACCCCCCCCCCCCCCGAAGAAATAGAAAAATGAAAAGAAAAAAAAAAAGAAAAAGAAAAAAAAGAAAAAGGAAATGAAAATGCTTCCAGCCTAAGTACACATAACGGACTGATGAGAATGGACAGGGCGCCGCATCCATGCCAGAACAAGACCTCCACAACTTCCTCCACTTTGCTCAGAACTTCATCCGCCCATTAAATTCACCTACAGCATTTCACAGTCAGTCAACTCCCTAGGTATCACCTACTCCCTCGAAGACGGACTGCTCAAAACCTCATTGTCCCATAAACCCACCGATGTGTATCATACTAGACTACACATCTTCCCAACAACCATCCACTAAAGACAGCATGCCATATTCTTAATTCCCCCGACTAGGCAGACTTCGCTCCAACGAAGTAGTTTTCACTCTACAAGCAGACAAATTACCAAGTTTTTCACCAACGTGGATACCCCTGTGCTATGAATAATGATGTTGTCAGCTGCCTACTACCATATTCAGAACATCCACTCTGGAATCCAAGCCGCCAAAAGACACAGACAGACTCACCACCTGTCTCCTCTTCCATCCACACACTCTCTCCATCTGCAGGATCCTGAAGTCCAACTGGTGAATAATAGAAAATCACTGTAGACCAAACCGATGATCACTTTCAGATGAGAAAGAACGTCGAAGACCCACGTGTGCCCTCCAAACTGAGCAAAACCTCCACAGCTAAGTCACCGGGTATTTGCTGAAACCCCTATTGCAAAAGTTGCCCTCTCACCAAACAGACAAATCCTCCGCGGCCACAAAGACTCGGTCACAATCGCCTGCACACCCTCCTGACAGAGCTGCAACATTGTGTACGCTGTCCACGCCAGCTGGATGGTAAGATCTCTGTAGGTGAGACATCCCGCATACTTGGAATAGCATCTCTGAACACCTGACTGATATCTGCCAGTAGTATATCATGTTGAAAACGACCCTTATGGGGATGGGATGGAATGTATGGAATGTATGACGTCACCGAAGTGACATCATCCCGGAAGTGACATCATCCCGGAAGTGACATCATCCCGGAAGTGACATCATCACAGGAAATGACCGGAAGGTGTCGTGACCTCGTGACTACGTGGGTGTAAAGGGCGTCACTCCGATTAGTCGAGAAAAGAGGTTTGAAAGCAAGCGGAGCGTGTGGGGGAAAGGGGCAGCCACGCGTCACCCAAAAAAAATTAGTGAGCGTGAGGGCGAGTGACCAAAAGAAACAAAAGAGGGTTTTTAAACAAGCAGAGCGAAGGGGGGCGTGAAGGGGACCACCCAAACGGGTCATCGTGCTGAGGAAAGGAGGTCACCCC
>JAFLJL010013412.1:0-19793 GCA_018398815.1 Conus ventricosus
CTTTGCACCCAACCCCGCAGGAGTTGCCGGGATGACGTTGAAGACAAGGTCAAGCCGCCTTAGGGACTCCGGCTCCGGAGTTTTCCTCAGGGTTGACTCCCGAAAGCCTTTCCCGTGAGTGGGTATAGCCGCAAGGCAGCGGAGTTTAGATTCAGTGTTTTCCTTCACCTAGATGGACTACTTTCCCAGGTTGACGAGCTCTACCACCCGATCTATGCGACAGTGGTACCGGGCTACATTTACCGGTAGCAGGGCGAGAGTCGAGCCCCACCCAGCGAGCCAGACAGAACCTCCTATGAGGACCCACCATGATGCCCCCCAGATGAGGACAAGACCAGCGACCTGACCTGACAGTGTAGTTGATATACATCAACTAAATAGCAACCCAAATAAGAATGAATGAATGAATAAATAAATAAATAAATAAATAAATAATTACGAATTCAAGAATCTCAGCTATCACAGTTGTTTTGAAGTATGTATAATTGATGGAATGACTGATGGTGACAAGAAGTGTGTGGTGTGTGTGTGTGTGTGTTGTGTGTGTGTGGTGTGTGTGTGTGTGTGTTGTGTGTGTAATCTAATATAAATGTATTTAAAAAAACTTAAGCCATGATTTATATTATGTTGTTTTATGCGAACTGAACTGTGTGTGTGTATGTAGTTGTTTAATCCCGTGTCCACAGATGGCTGCTGAAGCAGGAAAACAGAAGAAAGTCTATTTTTTTTCCCAGTATGGACATTGCCCTCACCATGGAAACGCTGCAGCACAACCCCTACAAGAACGGGAATGCTGTCTACACCGCGATATTGGCGCAGCTAAGACAGAGGTAAGGAAACATTTTATGTCTGAAAATTGCTTGAAAATGAACAAAATAAATATGAAATAAATAAATAAATAAACACCATAAATAAATAAATAAATAAATAAATAAATAAACACATAAATAAACACATAAATAAATAAATAAACACATAAATAAACACATAAATAAATAAATAAATAAAAATAAATAAATAAACACATAAATAAACACTAAATAAATAAATAAACACATAAATAAACACATAAATAAATAAATAAACACATAAATAAACACATAAATAAACACATAAATAAATAAATAAATAAATAAATAAATAATAAACACATAAATAAACACATAAATAAACACATAAATAAATAAATAATAATAATAAATAAATAAATAAATAAACACATAAATAAACACATAAATACAAACACATAATAAATAAATAAATAAATAAATAAATAAATAAACACATAAATAAACACATAAATAAAACACATAAATAAATAAATAAATAAAATAAATAAATAAATAAATAAATAAATAAACACATAAATAAATAAATAAATAAATAAATAAATAAATAAACACATAAACAAATAAACAAATAAATAAATAAATAAATAAATAAATAAATAAATAAATAAGAATGTGGAAAATAGCTTGCTTTGTTGATTAATACTAGGAAAAAAAGAGGGGGGGGGGGGGGGGGGGGGGGGGGGGGGGGGAGTTGTGTGGTGTGTGTGTGTTTTTTCAGGAGATATTTTTCCTTTCTTCTCCTGATTTTGGGTGTATTTACTCGTTTAGTGACTGTCTGTTATGGCCCAAGCCACTTTGATATTGATATTTGATGTTGATTTAACTTGCATGGTAAAACAAAACTCACTGACCAACCTGCCGATCAGACCAAATAAAACTATGTGCATTTATTGTGAAACGAAACTAATTTTCTCTCCTTGTGGTGTTTGGGGGTGTGTGTTTTGGGGTGTGCAGGGAAGACCCCCGTGACGTGGAAAAAGAGAACCTTCAAGAGAGAGTAGAGTGATTGTTTCAAATCTTTTTGCCCTGACATTTAGAACATGAAGAGATCGGGCACGGAAGAAGAATACAGGAGAGAGAAAGGTTTCCCTCCAGGATCTGAGCGCCCCTTGAGAATGGGGGCAAACCCCGCAAACGAAAACCCCCAAAACCCTCTGCAGCCGAAACTAGAAAAAAAGGGTCGCTGGGAAATTCAGCTGCTACCATGGGCATCAAGGGAAAACAACGTTTTGGCGCCGTTGCGACCCACGGCGCCCAAACTACGGGGCAAAGACGTTCCTGCTAAACCGCCCAAACCAGCTGAAGACTGTCCCCCCTCGGAAATGTCAGGGGAGGAAGGACTAGCGCACAGCCCAAACACACCCCCACAGCTTGCTTACAATCTCTTCAAAATATCTTTCATTCGTCAAAATAAAACCCCACAAAGAAAAGTCAAAAATTTTTTACTACACTTTTCCCATAGAACAAAAAAACAATCCCTCGGGAATCAAAGAAAAAAACATTCCCCTTTTTCCCTTTTTAAACTTCACAAAATCATTATCTAAAAAAATCAAAACAAACCCCCGGGTATAAAAAATTTTTTCTTTTTTTACCGGGCCAGGTGATTTTCCCCCTTTTCCCACGAATCACTGTTTTTTCTTTTCTTTTTTTTTTTCCTTTTCACTGTCACTTCACAACACACACAACTCCCGGGGCACGGTGTTTGGTCTGATGGGCCGGGTTTTCAGGTAGACTTTTGGGCGTTGGGTCTGTGGTTCTGCTTGGCGAAGTGACGCTCCCGGGTTTTTTGGGGAGGTCAAAACCCCCCGGGTTTAGGTAAAAGGGGGATTTATAAAACACGATCTGTTCTCCTTCTTTCTTCCTGCATTTAACGCATTGCTCCTCCCTCTCCTCTCTCTCTCTCTCTCTCTCTCTTCGGGCTGCTCTTTATCAAATGGAGGGGGTTTGCTTTTCTTTTTTTTTTTTTTTCTTTTTCTTTTTTCTCTTCTTTAGTTAGAAAACTCCCCCCCCAAAACCTCCCTAATTTCCTTTTCCTCGCAAACTATTCATGCAAAACTCTAAACTTGGTTCCCCTTTCCTCCTCCCCTCATCCCCTTGTTTTTTTCTCTCCTCAAGTTTTCACCCCAGCCCTTTCTCCTCTCTGTCTCTCTGTTCGTTCCCCCCTCCTCTTTCCCCGTTCTCTCCCTCTCAAAATTTTTCTTATTCGTTCCGATCTGCCCCAAAAAAAGGGGCGAGTACCATTGGTCAGTTTTTTAAACCCCCCTGACCCCGAAGTTTTTTCCCCCCCTAATTCCATTTGTTTCAAATCATGACAGTCACCCCCTACCACTTTTCTCTCTGGGGTTTCCAATTGGTCTTTTAAATTGATTAGCTAGATTTCACCCCCACCACAAAACTCCCTTTCCCCCCCCCTTTCCCCTACTTACGGGCGCCGTTGGCTTAAGTCGGGACACTGGTCAGTGAAAAGGGGGCTACTGAGCCCTGGGGGGCGCCACGACGTCTAATTAAAAATTTGACGCGGTTCCACAAAGGGGCCCTAATGAGTCTGGGTGGGCCCAACGACTCCCCCGCAGCCAGGGAGCTTTCGGCCCAAAACGGTTTAGTCGTCCTGGGTGGTTTCTACCTTCTCCATGAAGCCTCTCCACTAACAAATTTGGGAGGGATCCAAAACCATGGGCCCGGCCCTACGTGACGCCAAGAATTTTTTGCTTTTTAAGAGCTTAAGTCCAACTGGGCTGGTGGGGGATTGACCACAAATTTGGTTGAGTTAAATTTTTTAAACCCCGTGAAATTTCCCCCTTGAAAAAAGACCATCCCTCCGCATTGTCCAAAACAACGGTACAAAAAAGACAACAACCAAATTTTTGCTGACCCACAGCAACACGGCAAAGTTTAAAAAAATACTTTACAAAAACCCGGGTTTTTAAAAATTTTTAAAATATATCATTAGTGAAAAAACCACCCAATGATTATAAATTAAACGTGCGCTTTTGCGTTTTTTTTTAAAATTTAAATTTTTATAACAAACCTCGTGCACCCCTTTAAGCAACCCCCCTACCGGCGATTTCCCCATATCTTCTTTTTCCAAAATTTCTTATAAAAAAGCACAAAAAAAATAAAACACAAATCCATGACACTTCACTGAGGAATCTCCACCCCAAAATTTTAATTGCAAAAAAATGCATCACTACACAAGCGCCCGAAACCCTTCCAAGCTTAACACATTTACAGAACAAATCTCACAAAAAAAATTGAACCATAGCCAACGGGAATAAACCCAATCCAATCAACAAAACCCTGCCCATAAACAATTAAAAACAAACCCCCCCGGGGAAAAATGACTGACTTCCCTGAGTTGCACTTGCAACTACAGGGCTTAAATAGTCACTCCGACTTTTCGTCCCCGGGGGAATGTACGCACTCGGTACCTGTGGGGCTGCAGTGCCCAGCCCAACGCAGAACCCTGCTTTTTTTTCGCTGGGGCCTCCGCAGGATTTGAGTGGTTGGTGATCTGTCTCTATCACGAACTTTTTTCCCCATACAAGTTTTTGGGGGAATTTCTGCCGGCCCCACGACAGCAAAACACTCCTTCCCCAACCGTTGCGTCCCCTTCTCACCCTTTTTTAAAACTTTCCTGCTACATACCTCACAGGAAACTCGCCCCCTTTTCATGCCCTTTTAAAAATACCGCACCTATCCCACCACCTGATCATCTGTCCCCCCAAAAAAAAAGGGTTTGGACATAGGGGGTTTGTTTCCCAAGATGGGACGGGAACCATTTTTTTTCCAACACCGCTGCAGTTTTGCCTGCAGCGTCTGCCACCGACCACCCCGGGTTTTTCCCTGCCTTGCCCCAAATCACTGAGAGGACTCGTGATTGCACAAATTTTCCCCCAAACCCCAAAAACCCAAAAAAAACCTACAAAACTCCTGACTTCTTTTTGGGGTCTTTGTCTCTCTGAATTCACCCATCTTCTCCCCCTTTTCCCCTTTTTTTCCCGGCTGCTTTTTTGCCCGCCTCCCGACAAAAAAACCTGGGAACTCCAGGTTTGGGAAAAACCAAACCGGGGCCTTTTTGTTGGCCCTGGGCGGTGAGTTTGGGTTTTTCCCCTCAACCTCTCCAAAACTGCTCCAAGCTGCCTCAATCTCCCCCATGCTCGGATGCATCAAATGTCATCCATGAATTCAACACCTTCCCCCCCGTCAATAGTTTCCCCCTAAATCATTCGGAGAAGACTGCGGTGCGTTGACCACCCCAAAAGGGAGTACTCCCCCCAAGGGTAAAAGCCCCATGGGAGGGGAGAAGCTGTACCCCTTTTGAGTCCCCACTCAAGGCATTTGCCAGAAACCCTTGCCCAGATCGATCCTGGTGAAATACGGCCCCTTGCTTGTGGCAAATCTAAAACGAACGTCTTCCTTTTTTGGGTATCCCTCTCTTCGACCTTGGTGCCCACTGTTCAGACGAAAAATAGCCCGACGCAAAAACCCGATGCTAAACCCTGATTTTTTTCCCACTAAACAAACGGGGGGCACATATAAATGATTTTGGAGGGTTTTAAATCACCCCAAAGGGGCCCAACATTTTTTCTACCTCCTCCTCGATCACTTCCCTTGGTGGCATATGGGATCGGGAAAGGCTTTAAACATGAAAGGGGGGTTTTTCTGTGGGGTAAACTCCCCCGGGACGATGCCTAAAATTTTTCCCCTCCCCGGTTTTAAACATCGGGGAAACCCCTATCCGGTCTAGGAGCCCACTAACTTTCCTCCTGCCCTCCTACTGTCTTTTTCCCTTAAATACAGTGACACATCCCTGGGGGACTCTTCTCCGGGAAACCGGGCAACAAAATCTCCCCTTCCCCTTCTGCGGGTCCCCTTTCACCCCCATCAATGATTGCTGCGGGCGCCTATGTCCCTAAAGTCTCACGCTGAAAAATTATTTTCGGAGTAGTTTTGCTGGAAAGTTTTGTTTTTTCCCAAATCACATCGATTCGGAAAGCCGGATCTACCTTTTAAATGAGGGTGAAGGGTCCCTTCCAAGGGCATCAGCAGCTTGTTGTATCCGTGGAACAGAAACAGGACTTGATCCCCCCCTTGAGGGTTTGCTTCCTCCCCCCCCCCTGTCAATCATTTCCCTTCGGGCGCCCCTAGCCTCCTGAAAAACTCTCCCTTGCGCCCTTTACATGTCCCCTCAAAGCCTATTGGTAAGTCTACCACATACGATATGGGGTTTTTGACTTTTTTCCCCGGTTCCTTCCCGGGACCACAGCTTTTTGAAAATTCACACCGGCCCCCCCGAACTGCCCCGGCCCATACAGCACTAAAAGGGCGAAAAAGCCTGGGGTTTTTCCTGGGGGGCCCCCCCCTGAAAGGCGAACAGGGCCGCGGGAAGGGAGGGGTCCCAATCTGCGGGCCCCCCCTCACAGAGTTTCCCTTTAAAAATCCCCTTCAGAAAACCGGAACCCTTCCCCAACCCAATTGCTTTGTGGATGGTAGGGGGAAAGTGAGCAGCTGTGTGTTTCCCTAGAAACCTGTTGACCTCCCTCATCACGCCTGAGGGAACTGTGACCCCCCCTTAAACTGAGAATTTGTGCTGGCACACCCACGCAGAAAAGATTCTACCAGCCCTTCAGCGACCTGTTGCGTATCTCCCGCCCTTAAATTGCAACCGCTTCGGGGTATCTGGTCGCGTGTCCCAAGTGTCAACCATTTTTTGCCCACCTTTGGAACAGGGCGCAAATTGGGCCAATCAATCAACAGCCACCCCCTTTGAACGGGGGTTAAATTTAAAGGGGGGAGTTTAAGGGGCCCCTTTCCCTTTCTTCACCCCTTTTGTGGCTGACCTTTGCACACATCCCATGACAGGGCGAACCGTTTATTTTGGGCCCAAATTTGCTCCGGGCCCCAAATAAAAGTCATCAAAGATTTTGGGTTACTTTTTTGCGGGTTGCCGAATGACCCGCCAGGGCGATTTCGGGACCCACTGACATGACATGTAAACGAAAACACCCCGGTACCCAAACCTGAGTTTTTCACCTTCCCCTGTTTTCCCCTTGGTGAACACCCCGGAAACAACCCCCCGCCTTTCCCCAAGAAATTCTGTCTCAACCTCCTCTAAACCCTCCTGTTTCTCTCCACCTCTTGCCAACTCCCAAGACTTAAAGGGGGGGGGAAGGGTTTGTTCCTGGCTGCCCAAACCCCTCAGGCGACACGTCTATGCCCGTTTTTCCCTTCCTGGAACAACAAGGGTTTTTAAAAACCTTTTCCCCCTTTTTTTTGTTTCCGTTTTTAACGGCTGCCCGGTGGCAGTCAACAACCAGGCCCCCTGGATCCCTGAAACCGGGAATTTTTTCCAATATCAATCGAAAAGGGGTTTTCCCAAATCCCCAACCAGCCCAACTCGCCGGGAAAAGTAAGGGGTACTACTTCAACTTGGGAAATTTTGGAAACTCCCTCACAGGCCATCGTTTAAAGAAACGGGTCGGGGTTTTGGGCCCTTTCAAATCCCCTTTATCGACCCCGTTGTTCGTATTTACCCCGCATGAAAAACCAAAGTGTCTCGTAACATTTTTCAACCCTCGGGCTGGGCCAACCCCACCCTTCTTCCACTGGAAAACAAACCACCCACCTAGTCCCCCTCCACCCCTGACACTGATTTCTGCCCCAGTGCTACCCAAACTCCCTTCCACCCTCTTCAGACAAAATCCCTTTGGTTCCACTGCAGGTCGTTTCCCCCTGACGCCCCTTTTACCCAAACCTCTTAAAAAGGCTGCCCCTTCGGAACCTCATCGACAATCCCTAGCCACATTTCCCTTCCGTAAAAAATTTGAAACACCTAATTTCCTTTTGACCCCTTCCTTCGCCCCACCACGGGTTTGCAGCTTTGCAGAAAACCCCCCCGGGTCTCCTTGCATTTCTTTTCTCCCTGTCCCTTTAGCCCCCCTGTTTTTTACCCTGCACCTTGGGGGCCCAAACGTGCCTCCTATACAAAATCTGCGAACTTAAAAAACAACCCCCTCCGGGCCTGTCCCTGGCTCCCCCTTTTTTAAAATGTATGGTTAACTAAAGGGGCCGAAACCCCTGACAAAATCTGTTCCTTTCATAACTAGTTTTTTTCAACTGGGGCGAACTCCTTCTTCGTACCACTCAACCTAACCTTTTTCTCAAAATAGTGATCTAAACTGCAACCAAACTGAGTGTAGGGTTTCCCCCCTGCTGCAATCTAGAAAAACAAATTTTTTTTCGGGAACCCCTTCCTCTGTGGGGTCCAATCCCTTAAATTAAAGACCCTTCACAGCCCCAAAAATCAACTGTTTTTTCTGCTGGCAATGCATAAAAACTGCAACCCCCTTACCCGTCAGTAACGCCGACAAAATACGGCCCACTCTTCTGGGGGCCCAAACCCTGACGGGTTTCGAAACGTTTCGAAACGACGATTATGCGTAAATCGAATCGGCCCCCCTTCCGAAAAATTTTTGGCCCAACTTGGGTGGGGGGCAAGCGCGCAAAAGGGGTCCAAAAATTTTGAACAAAACCCATCCTCGGTGGTCCCCCTTTGTATTCTCCCTTCCCCCAAAATTCTAAAAAAAACCTTTAATCTTTCCTTTTCCCCTGCGTTTTCCTTTTAGTCTTTCTTTTTTCCTGCGCCCCCCAGTTTTAAAATCCTTTCTGTTTCCTCCCTAGCCTGATTATCATTACCCCCTTGCACACTTTTCACTCTTGCATACCCGCATTAAAGACAGCTTTTAAACCAAAACCCCACACGCAATTTTTCCCCAATCCCCAAAAAGGACCCACTACCGAATGTTTTTTTCTTCCCCCCCCCCTCTCCTTCGGGGAAAACACTTTACTAATCACAAAAAACAACGGGAAACAGTTTTTAACACCTGTATCTTTCTCTCCCCGCACTGAGAGACAAATAAACCCCGCACAAAATTCCCCTTTTCCTCACCCGAGAAAAATCAATCTTCACACATGTATCTCTCTTTAAAACTAGAAAAAAAACCAGTCTTCCCCACTTTTAAATCTCTCCTAAACCCTGAGAGATAAAAAAATCTAGTTCCGTTTTCCTAAAAAGCCGGGCCTTTCACATTCCGTTATCCAAAAAATCCGGCCCCAGGAGAAACATAACCCCGAAAACACTGAGGACCTCCTCCCCTCCCTTTTCCAAAGAAAAAGCTTCCCCCGCTTTCTCAATTCCCTTCTTTCTGAACAATATCCCGCCCCCCGAATTCTCCTGTCCTGGAGATACGAGTCCGACTTCTTTTTCCTGGGGTTCTTCGCTCTTGCGAAACAAAGGCTTCAACTCCTCCCCCTGGAGTTGGTCCCCTGCGGGGGCGAACTACCGGGTGTTCCCCCACCCCTTTCCCAAACTTCAACCAACCCCTCCCGGGGTGAAAGAGAAGGGTAAAGGGGCAAAGGGGAAAAGGGGTGAAGGTGAAGGGGGGAAGGGGCTGAAACACGAAAAAGGGTTCGGGTAAGAAACCCTGTTTCCCAAAATTTCAACATATGTTTTTTTTCCCTCTCTTCTTTAAGATTTCCCCCGGGTAGCTTTCCCCCCCCCTATCATCGCTCACCTGGAAATTGACGGTCAGAAAGGGGAAACCCACCGCCCCCTGACGGTTCGGTCTCTAGCCATCTGGGGTTTAAAACTGCCCTCTTTCCCCCCCCTTCTCCTAGTGAGTGCATACTCATTTTTCAAAACACAGGACCGGGCCCTTTAACCTTTAAACCAAAGCCCTTGTTAAAAAAATCACTCGTGGTCACTTTCACCCAAGGACCAAAATCTTTTCTTAAATGAGCTACCACAATTTTTTTGGGGGGAACGCCCGCTACACTATCAAGCCACATGAAATTTTTCCTTTAGTTGTGGCCCCGGGGAAAATAAATTCATATCACTAACTCCCTGCGATGGGCGTCAAAATCCCCTTGATGTGAGGCTACTCACAGAACACCCCCCTTCCTGGGATAAAAATTTTTTCCTCCAAAAAATTTTTTTAAAAGAAATACAACTTCATTTAAAACAAAATCCCCAGCCATAAAACCCAAAAATGTGTAACCACTCACATAAAACACCAAAAAAAATAATCAACGATAGAATAAATCATCATGACCCAAACCATAAAAACCCTATTTCAAATTTTTCCAGCCCTTTTCTAAAAAAAAAAAAACCTAAATTGATCACCACTCTCACAAAATACAATTCAAAAAATTTAAACCTGATAAAAAAATTTTGGGGATAATCCCAAAATTCAAAAAACAAATTGTGTTCATCCCTTTAAATGTAAAGAAACATATTTTCCATCAAATCTTTGTCCCCACATCATTTTTTTCCCAAAACCCCATAAAAATGAGAATACTTCCAATTGTGAATGTTTTTTAAATAGAAAATTAAAAACAAAAAAAACCCAAAATTTAAACATGGGTTTCTTTTCCCCCCTGTAATGTTATAGTCCTTTGGGAAAAGTAAAATGTTTCCCTTGTTGAAAATGACAAATGAAAAAAAGGGGTTTTGGGGTCCCCCCATTGCACAATCAAAACAGGTGTATATACATTTCTAAAGGTTTTTTTGCTCCACACAAAAAATAAAATTCAAACTTCACCAAAACAAATTAGAATAAATGTAACTTTGATTTTTTTTCCTTGTATACCAAAGAATTAAAAATGTAATTTCAAACAACATTCCCAAATAGTCGTTTTTCTTTTCAAAACATATAGTCCCCTTTAACAACAAATTATGCCCAAAAAAAACCCCTTGATTTAAATTTGTCAGTACATCCCAAACACCCCAAAAAAAGGGTACAACCCTAAACATTTAAAAAAAGACAAAAAACAGGGAAAAAGTCTTTTTCCCCTTTAAGACCTTACATTTGTCCTTTAATATTCACGGGACCCTGACAACAAATCGCCATGAAAAATTTTTTTTTCCAAACACTGGTTTTAACAAAAAAACTGGAATTCCTTTGTAAGTAAATTTTCCCCAAAATAAATTTTCCCTTTTGAGAGCTGCCACAGGTTCTTCAAGTCCGGGGTGGGCCGGCATCGAACCCATGATCTTATTTACTTTTTTTTGGAATCGGGTCAGAAACGCACCGATCCCATCAGGTTTTTCCACCAAACAAATGGGAGCCCGTACGGAGATGTAGAAGGTTTTATCACCTTTAAAATCCACAAACAAATTTAAATTTTTCCTCAACCACCTCTTTTTTTTGCCCAAAAGGGGGGGGGAAAGGCTGGTTCGCACTGGGATTTTTTTAAAGTTAAATGAATACTAAAAAGGGGGGGAAAACCAGTTACCTTTTACCTGGGTATCCGTCAACACCTCCTGAAAATCCCTTTTAAAATGTCCCCTTTTAGCTGTTCTGTTTGAATTGTAAAAATTTATTTTGACAGAACCACATCCCATAGGTTTTTACCCTTTTATAGACAGAAAAGGGAAAGGGGGACAAAACCAAACTCAAAATGGTAGATGTTAAAAAAACTTTCCCAATTTTCCCGTTTTTATAACCTTTTGATCTTCCCTGTACTTTTCCTTGGGTAAAAAATTCATCACCGAAAATTCTGTTTATGTTGACAAACAAATTTTTTGACATAGGGCATATCCACTCAAAATGACTGGTTATGGCAACATTTGTAAAGTTCAACATACCCCTTCAACATGTTCACATGAAATAAAACCTTCCCCAGTGTTTGCCATTTTTTATCTTATAATTTACTTCAAAAGTTTTTCGACCACCTTGGGGAAAAAGGAAACCCCTTCCCCCATAACCGAAGCTTTTAGTTCATTTAGGTTTTGAACACAAGGACTTTTTCCCCACCCAAAAGGAAAATTTCATTTGCTTTTCCGCTGCAAAAACCTTTTACACATCTGTTTTCCTATCCGCTGACGTTGGGCAAACCACATGCATCCTTCAAACGATTAAGCCGTTTATAAAAAAGTATTTGGGAAAAAAGTTTTTTTTTCTGTCAAAGGGATTCCGTCTTTTCCCCTCCATTTTTTCATCAATAGATCCCCAAAAGGGCCCCCCTTTTTTTAGTGTTCCCCAAAAGAAGCCCAAATGGGGAAACCCCAGCGTTTTTGTTTGGCCCTTTCCCTGTATGCAAAAAGCAAAGCCGTACGAAACATTCCCCTTCCGGGGGTCTTTCCTTTCAACCTTTCCCAACATGGACTTTTTAAAGTTCCATTGAAACGTTCAACCATGCCTTCGATTGGGGGTGATATTGGGTGGGTTTAAATGGAAGAGATTTTAAAAACCCGTCCCGTAAATTTTTTCTCATGGGGATCAGAAAGAATTTCGTTCCACAATCCGAGAGAATTTCTCCTGGGAAAACCCACTCGGAAAAAATTGCAAGGGAAAGGGTTCACGACAGATACTGTATCAATTTTCTTTCCTGGAAACGCTTCTGGATAAATTTGTTGCTTATCCACCAAAAGACAATATAACCCAATCCCGGAAAAAGACAGTGGTAAACGGTCCAACAAGAACAATAGCTAAACCCTTTCCCAAAAGGAACGGAAATGGGAGGCATTTTTTGTCAAAGGGCACGGGGGCGCGACCTTTCTGAGATGTCTTTTTGGGAGATTCACATGAGCCGGGAGATTTTGAACTTCCTTTTTGACAACCCCCGGGCCCAAAAAAAAGAAAAAAAAAACCTCTTTAAAGTTCTTTTGATCCCCACAGTGACCACGAACAATGCATCATAGGGCCCTTGGGACACTGTTTCCTAAGTGGTTTTTTGGGAAACCCCCAACCTTTCCTTTTTGTCCCGTCCCCGGTCCCCACCTGTAGAGAAAGTCCCGATTCCCGTATTTTTTGGTTTGTCCGTTTTTTACTCATGACAGTTTTGTTTTGGGAGCAGAAAGTATTGCGTCAGCGTCCCCCGCTTTTTTCCCGCATTTCTTTTTGATCATCGGGGTTAAAACTGGGGGTTCATTCCATTTTTGGGGACTTTTTGCGGCTTTTTTTACCTTTTCCCCTGCTCTATGACATTTGATTAAATACTCACAAGACAAGAACAAAAGATCCCCCCCGCACCAAACCCTGTACGGAAACGGGCACCTGGCAAATTGCCCAAGATCAATCGCAGACTGGGTTTTCAAAACACGGCGGTAAGAAAACCGGAGTAAATACGGGGGTGGGCACCCGAAATTTTTTGCCAGCGGAAAAAGTTTCAAAACGCCTCCAAAAGAAACCAAAAACTTTTGGGCGTGTTTTAGATATTGGGCTTGAAGGACGAAAATTTCCGTACAAACCCGAGTAGTACACCCAGTGTCCCCGCAAAACCGAAGCCCGCAATCCCTTGAAGGGGTCCGTTTTCTAAAACCAGCCAACCAAAAAGAAAGGGTCTGGGGTCAAAAAAAGGCCTTCTTCACAAACCTGGGGACTAAAGCGGGGGTTTTTAATCACCCCCGGCTGAAAGGGGGAATTCTGTTTCAGATTTGGGAAATTGCCCCCACAAAAGAAACAGCGGGATTTGGGCTGATCGGCAGCTGCTGATTTTTTTGACCTTCTTTCTGTCCCCCGAACTGGCCCCAAAAAGGGTTCGTGGTGGGCGTTGTCCCCGACCTCGGAACGTTTTGCTGAGGAGTAACGGGTTTTTCCGGCGGGGAGGTTTCTGTATTTACGAAATCACTCGAACCGGGGAAAGAACCCCCGTCCGTTCCTAGGGGAAAGGGAAATCCCCTTTAGGAAAACCCAAAAAAGACCCACGATTTCCTTTCCTGTAACTTCCCCTTTCCCGATTTGGGAAAAGTACATGAGAGAGACCAAAGATGGGGAAAAACTCCTTTCCTAGCCACGCCCCCTTTTCTGGGGGAGCGACACAATTCGATCAGGGCCCTCTGACACATTTCCCCACGTTTTCAAAATTTCCCCTTTTTTTAAAGGGAAAAGGGGGCCCGATCTTTGCTCACCCCCCTGGAAAAGTTGGTTTTCCCAAGAAGGGGATCTCGCAGGACTGGGAAAAATCTTTTTCGTTTTTTGATAAATCGATCCCGATCCAAAAAATGACTCATGCGGATCAAAACGACGGGAAAAGATTTTCCCTTTTTTAGGGGGCACAGAACGGAAACGTTCCCTGAAAAAAGTTTAGCCCAACAATTTAAATTTTTTTGAGGAGTTTTTTTCTTTCAACTGATCCCAAGTTTAAAATTTTTTTTCGCTGCGAGGGTGGTCAGTGTCCAAAAGCGCTTTCCCTTAAACAACGACGCAATAAACCCAAAGTCCACCTTTTTTCCCTTTTCCAACCACAAGACTTTGGTGACCCCTTTTAAAACGGAAAAGAAAACCCACTAGGCCCCCCCCTTTTTTCCCGAAAAGGGGGCAATTTGGGGATTTTTGCCGCTTTTTTTTTGAGGGCGGCTCCCGGGAACCCCCTTGGGGGGAACTGGGGGAGGTTCTCTTGAAGCCTGTATTTTTTTAATTTCACATCAGTCTCAGTTCTAATTGTCCCCCAACTTTTAAATTTTTGGTTTTTCAGCTTCACTTTCCCCCGTAATCTTTTTTTCCCTTTAATTTCAAAAATTCCCTCTTTTAGTCTTTTTTTTTTCAATTTCAGATTCCCCTCTGTAATCTTTTTTCCCCCAATTTTGCTTCCCTCTGTAGTCTATTTTCTTCAGCTTCCCTCTGTAGTCCCATTTTCTTCCCCCTCTATCTATTTTTCTTCAGCTTCCCCCCCTGTAGTCATTTTTTTCAGCTTTTCCCCCTGTTTTTAACCGCCGCCCAAACAAACCCTTGGGTTTCACATAGTTATAAGTTTTCTCTCCACAAAACCCCAAACGTTCCCCTTTTTTAACAATTTTTTTTCAAAAATCATCCATAATGAATCGGCAATTTTAAAAAACCAAACAACTCAAAGTATGAATAAAAAAAAAGGCGATAAAATGATAATTTTTATGTTTCCAAAACCGAATTAAAGTTTTATAAAAAATACAGAATTCAATTTTTCCGGTGGAAACCCAAAAAAACCAAACTTACTTTAAACCCGGGTAGATATGAAATCCAAGGAATGTATTTTTTCCAAAAAAAAAAAATTTTGCAACTGTTATCAATTTGGAATTTAAAAAAACAAAATGAAAAAAAAAAAAATAAACACAAAAAAGTTTTTTGAAAATAAATTCTTTATAAAAATTTTTTGGGTTTTCCCAAAAGTTCTTGTTGTCAGTCTTTCTTTTTTACCTTAATTTCAAACGAATTTAAAAAAAACAAATGTAACCCCCCTTTTAAAAAAAAATGAAAATAAAATTTTAAAAAAAAAATGGAATCACAAACAATTAAAAAAAAGGGGAAGAAACACAAAAATAGGGGGAAATCCTACCAAAAAAATGGGAAAAAGGTTGAAAAGAAAACTAGATAGGGCCCTTTTTGGGAGAAGGTTTAAGAGATTTTGAAAAAAAAGGGGGAAAAAAAAAATGAAAGGAAACACAGGGGCCGGAAAGTGAGCAAAATTCAAAAAAAGCAAAAAAGCCCCCAGACAGCACCCTAGTGGTCACGTCTCCCGGAAAATGGAGACGGGAAAAAACAAATCCCCTCACAATTTTAAAAACCCCAAAAACTACAGCAAAAAAAAGCCCAAAAAAATTAAAAAATAATTAAAAATCACATTCACTCAAACTCCCAAAAAAAAATCTCGCCCCCACCACCCAGAAAAAAAAAAAGATCAAAGATAAAAATGTTTTTTTTTGGGGAAGCGGTAAAACCCAAATCCACCAACCCACACTAAAAAGCGTGGGCGGAGGAGAAGTTGATCCCACACTCTGAGGGGGAAAGGGGGGAAAAACAAAAATGAAACCCAAAAGGAAAGGGGAAAAAAAAGATATTTTGAGAAGGGAAAGCTATTGACTCCCCCAAAGCCATGTCCCCCCCGCAAAAAAAAGGAAGAGGGTTTGGGGGTTCCCTCCTGGGAAAGGTGACAAAATTTCTAATCCCCCTAGGGGGAAAGGGAAAAAGATTTACCGCCCTGCCCCCTTTGGGGCCAGGGTTTGAGCAAGGGAGGTTGAGGCCAAACGGTTTCCCGAGGTGGGGAAGGGTCAAAAAGAAACCTACCAAAAAAAAAAACCCTTTAAAAGGGGTAAAACAACGGGGGAAAAGCAATTTAAACCCCCCAAAACACATAAAAGAAATAGCAAAAAACAACAACAAAAGCAAATATTATACACAATTTAATAATCCTAATTTTTTTTTTTTTTTTTCCTTCCCTCAAAAACCCCCGAGGGCACAAATAGAAAACCTTTTTTTTTTTTTTCCCTTTCCCCTTTAAAACCCTTGGGGCAAAAAATGAAATCCTTTTTTTTTTCCCTTTCCCCCAAAACCCCTTTAAAGGGCCCCCAAAAGAAATCCTTTTTTTTTTTTTTTCCGGGGGGAAAAAAACGGCAGCTCCCCCGTGAAACTGGGGTCGGGGCACCACTGTCACACTGTACTCTTGCCTCCCGCAATTTATACGGGATTACCCCCAAAACGACACGCAATCTTTCCCAAACACCCCCAAAAAGGGGGCACTACCGAATGTTTTTCTTTTCCCCCCTCCCTTTAGGGAAAACACTTTTTTAAATCACAACAAAAAACTTGTAAACCCGATTTTTCACCTTAATCTCTTCCGCAAAATGAGAAGGGCAAAAAAATCCGCACAAAGTATCTTTTCCCACACCGGGGAAAACAAATCAATCTTCACAAAATGGGATCTCTTTTTTACACGGAGAAAAAACCATCTTCACACATGTATCTCTCCCACACGGGGAGATAAAATAAACTTTTCCCCTTCTATAAAGCCCGGGGCCCTTTACAATTTCCCTTTTCCAAAAAATCCGGACCAGGGGAATAAAATAACTCCCTAAACACTGAGGACCCCGCCTGCCCAAGTAAAAGCCCTTTTCCCTTTTCCCCAATTTTCCCCGGGCTTCTGAGACAATATACTGGGCCCCCCCCGGGAAATTTTTCCCCGTCCTGGGAGATACGAGTCTCCCACCCCTTTTCTTCCTGGAGTTCTTTGTCCTTGGGGAAACGAGCTTCAACTCCCCCCTCCCTGGGGTTGGGCCTGCTGGGGGTTTTAAAATTTCCATGTGTTTTCCCCAAAACCATGGCCATCTTCAACCCCCTCAAAGCCGGGGAAAGATGAAGGGGGGAAGGGCGAAGGGTAAAGGGTAAGGTTTAAAGGTTTAAGGGCTGAAACACAATTAAAGGTTTTGTGTAAGTAACCTGCTTCTCAATTCAACAAATTTAATTTTTTCTCTCTTCTTTAAAATTTTCCCCCTGTAGCTTTTTCCCAACTATTCTATCGCTCACCTGGTAATGACTGGGCGAAGAGGGGGACCACCTCCTGACAGGTTTTGATCTCTAAAGGGCCCCTGCTTTGGGGTTTTAAAAATGACTCTTTCCCCCCCTTTTCCTAGTGAGTCATACCAGGGGTTTTTAAAACCCATGACCACACCTTCCCCTTTCCCAAAGGGGCCCCTTTTTAAAAATATCACTCAGTGGGCACTTTTCCAAAACCCCAATGACCACATTCGTTTCTTGAATGATTTATACTCACAATTATTTTGGGACGCCCCCCCCTACACTAGTCAAGCCCCATGAAAAACTTCCTTTTGTTGTGGCAAAGGGGAAATGTTCATAAAAAAATAACTACCTGCGATGGAGCGTCACAAAAGCCTTATGTGAGGCTACGCCCCCATGACAAAACCTGAAAACCTTAAATTTTTTTTTCTGTTTCCCCGCCTGCCCTTTTTTCCCCCCGACAAATCGCTTTTTTCCCCGCGTTAATTCCCCCTTTTCCCTCTTTTGTTTGGGGTTTTTAACCAAAAAGGGTCGCAACTCATCTCCCGGGGTAACCTAATCAAAGAGCGAAACCCCACAATTGTTCAATAGGTTTTTCCCTTTTTTTCCGCCATTATATCTTTTTTCTCTTTTTTTTTTTTTTGAACAAGGGTTTTTTTAACACGACAGCCAAACCGGGGGTTTCCGGGCACAGTGACGTATAGCACAAACCTATGAATGATAATAAAAAAACTTGGGGCAACGAAATTAGTTTTTTAAAAGACGGGCCCCGCGCCTTTACCCAACAAAAAAAACGAAAATTTTAGGCAATCGGGGCGAAATAAGTACCCGGGGGTGAAATGCCAAACCTAGTATTTAAATACTTGGGGAAACAATGCCCCAACCAAATAATTTTAAATTTCTTGGGAACATACCGTAAAAACCCCTTGTCTTAGGGGTTAAAAAAACTTGAATCCCCCCCCAGCTTCCTCTCGGAAATTAACAATTATAAAAAATGGGCCAAAATCCTGGCAAAGGGTCGCCAATAAATTGTCCCCAAACCCCGGGGTAATGTCAGTGGGAGAAGGACAGCCGGGACAGCCCAAACACCCCACAAAGCTTCTTACAACTCATTCATATATCATGCAAATTTTGTCACATCAAACCACTAGTAAAGTCTTAAAAAACTTTACTACACATTTCATAAAAACGAAAACCCCAAGCATATGGAATCAAATGAAAAAAAACATTCTCCCTTTCCTGAACTTCACAAAATCATTTATCTAAAACATCATTAACTAACCCGGTATAAACAGATTTCTACTTTACCTGGCCAGGTGATCTTAACTATTCACGAAACACTGTCTTTCTTTTCTTTTTTTTTCTTTTCACTGTCACTTTCACAACACGACACAACTGCCGGCACTGGTGTTGGTCTGATGGGCCTGGTCAGGTGAGACTGTTGGCGTTGGTCTGTGGTTCTGCTTGGCGAAGTGACGCTGCCAGGTATGAGGTCGAACCCCCGGTTAGGATAGAACATGACTATCAACATCGATCTGTTCTCCTTTCTTTCTTCCTGCATTAACGCATTGCACTCTCTCTCTCTCTCTCTTTTTCTAGTCTGCTCTTATCAAATGGACATGGTTGCTTTTCTTTTTTTTTTTTTTTTTTCTTCTTTCTTTTCTCTTCATTAGTTAGCAACTCTCTCCACGGCCACATCTCTCCTAAGTCCTTCCTCTGCAGACTATCTCATGCTAATCTCTCAACTTGGTTCTCTTCTCTCCTCCCCTCATCTCTCTGCTTTTCTCTCCTCAGAGATTACACTCAGACCTCTCTCTCTCTGTCTCTCTGTTCGTTCTCCCCTCGTTCTCCCGTTCTCTCCCTCTCACATCTTTCTTATTCGTTCCGATCTGTCCGAAAAGGGCGAGTACCATTGGTCAGTATTTTTACCGCCCTGACACCCGAAGTTATCCCCCTCTAATTCCATTGGATGTTCAAATCATGACAGTCACGCCTACACAAAGTTACTCTCTGTGGTGGTCAATTGGTCATTTAATTGATTAGCTAGATTTCACACCCCCACCACACACTACCTTCCCCCCTTTCCTACTTGACTGGCGCCGTGTGGCTTAAGTCGTGGACACTGGTCAGTGTAAAGTGGCTAGCTGAGTCTGGGTGGGCGCCACGACGTCTGATTAACAATGACGCTGGTTCCACAAAGTGGCTAGATGATCTGGGTAGGCTCTACGACTCGTCTCGCTAGACATCGAGGGTCGGTCAAAACGGCTTAGTCAGTCTGGGTGGATCGTACCGTCTCCATGAAAGCCTCTCCACTAAGCTTAATTGGACGGATCCGAACCATGGCCCGGTCTACGTGACGCCTAGAATGTTTGCGTTAGAGCTTAAGTCCAACTGGGCTGGTGGCGATTGACCACGAATTTGGTTGAGTTGAATTTAGACCGTGACAAAGACCAGTTTGCCAAGACTCGATGACGACGAAGAGGCTGCGCCAGTCAACCAACCCGACCACCCTCCAGCTGCAGAGGACAACGCTGCTAATCCGCCTCCGGAAAACGGGCGCAGAAGCCAAAGCCAAATGCTTGCATTCAGCCCGGCGGCGAGATGGTCTTCGACCATTGATTACTGAAGGGAAAAACTGGGAAGAGAAGAGAAAAGAAAAAACCACACAGGCCAA
>JAFLJL010013414.1:0-38183 GCA_018398815.1 Conus ventricosus
CTTCCCAATCACATCAGAATGGTCAAAGCAACCCAGCAAGTTCAAACACTTCCATTTACATCAGATGTCAAGAGGCAACCCAGCAGTGATCTCTTCCTTCCATTCACATCAGAGTGGTTCAAGAGGCAACCCAGCAGAGTTCATCTTCTTCCATTCACATCAGATGGTCGAGAAGCAACCCAGCAGAGTTCATCTTCTTCCATTCACATCAGATGGTCAAGAGGCAAACCCAGCAGAGTTCATCTTCTTCCATCACACCAGATGGTCCACGAAGCAACCCAGCAGAGTTCATCTTCTCCATTCACATCAGATGGTCAAGAGAACCCAGCAGAGTTCTATCTTCTTCCATTCACATCAGATGGTCAAGAAGCAACCCAGCAGTGTTCATCATCTTCCATTCACATCAGAAGGTCGAGAAGCAACCCAGCAGAGTTCATTCTTCTTCCATTCACATCAGATGGTCAAGAAGCAACCCAGCAGAGTTCATCTTCTTCCATTCACATCAGATGGTCAAGAAGCACCAGCAGAGTTTATCTTCTTCCATTCGCATCACAGATGGTCGAGAAGCAACCCAGCAGAGTTATCTTCTTCCATTCACATCAGATGGTCGAGAAGCAACCGAGCAGAGTTAATCTTCTTCCATTCACATCAGATGGTCGAGAAGCAACCCAGCAGAGTTCATCTTCTTCCATTCACACAGATGGTCGAGAAGCAACCCGCAGAGTTCATCTTCTTCCATTCACATCAGAATGTCAAGAAGCAGCCCAGCAGAGTTCATCTTCTTCCATTCGCACACGATGTCGAGAAGCAACCCAGCAGAGTTCATCTTCTTCATTCACATCAGATGTCAAGAACAGCCCAGCAGAGTTCATCTTCTTCCATTCACATCAGATGGTCGAGAAGCAACCCAGCAGAGTTCATCTTCTTCATTCACATCAGATGGTCAAGAAGCAACCAGCAGGTTCATCTTCTTCCATTCACATCAGGGTCAAGAAACAGCCCGCAGAGTTTATCTTCTTTCCCTTCGCATCCCCAGATGGTCGAGAAGCAACCCAGCAGAGTCCATCTTCTGCCATTCACATCAGATGGTCGAGAAGCAACCCAGCAGAGTTCATCTTCTTCCATTCACATCAGATGGTCGAGAAGCAACCCGCAGAGGGTTTATCTTCTTCCAATTTACATCAGATGTCGAGAAGCAACCCAGCAGAGTTCATCTTCTTCCATTCACATCAGATGGTCAAGAAGCAACCCAGCAGAGTTCATCGTCTTCCATTCACATCAGATGGTCAAGAAGCAACCCAGCAGAGTTCCCTCGTCTTCCATTAACATCAGATGGTCAAGAAGCAACCCAGCAGAGTTCATCTTCTTTAGGGTTTAAAAGAATGATTACGATGAAATTTTGTCAACAACTAAATAGATAAGTTGACACGCAGGGGTTCAGCTAAACTTTTCCTTTTTAAGTCCTCTATTCTCTACCCTAGTTCCTGAAGGAAGCATAAACATACACACTTAAAACTCTTCCGATCACTCAAGAAGGGTGGCTAAACCTAGTCCGTTAACATATTGCCTTGACGACATCGAAGTCGAGAATTTCCCGGCAAGAAGCACAATGTTTTCTTGTTCAGTAAGGTCAATGGAAGGATGGAAATGAACGCTTCAGCCATCGTGGCGAAAACCTTTGTATGGCGAATGCCTTGACAGCTCTCTTTAAAGGGACCTTTTGGTCTTTATCAGCTGAATTCTCTGCAAATGACAGCTTGTGTGTGCGTGCGTGCCTGCCGCCTGCCTGCGGTGTGCGTGCGTGCGGCGTGGTGTTTGGGGTTTGTGTGTGTTTGTGTGTGTTGTTGTGTGTGTGTGTGTGTTGGGGTGTTGTGTGTGTGTGGTGTGGTGTGTCTGAACCCCTGTTTTGTGAAAGGGACGCACGCGCGTTCGCATGGGTTGTTTGGTGGGGGATTGAGTGTGTGTGTGGGGGTGTGTTGTGTGGGGTGTGTGTGTGTTGGTTTTGGGGTGGTGGGGGTGTGCGTGTTTTGTGTTTTGTGTGGGCATGCGTGCGTGCGCATGACAACAAATACAAAACCCCCCCGACTTTCTGTTTAATACATTTAGCCCTTTTGTACCCCCTAGATTCTCATCTCTCTCTCCCCCCTCTCTCCCTTTCCCCTCTCTCCCTCTCTCTCTCCTTATTGCAAACAGAAAAACTCTTCGGGCCTTTTCCCGGGCTCCAGGCAGGGAAAAAAGCCCGGAATAAACCGATGACTCTTCACGGGGAGCAACGCCGGGCGCGGCTAGCTCCCTGCCCCCTTTTTAAAGGGGAACAATGAAATTAGAAGTGTTTGGGCTAAAAAAAAGGTTTTTCTCCTGCTCCCCGCCCCTTTTAAAGGGAGCAAGCCCCTAAATTTAAATAAAAAGTATAGCGGGAAAGGGGGGGTTTTGGGTTTTTTTCCAAATTTCTTTTCTGGAATTTTTTTTGGCCCCAAGCCCCAAATTTTTTTGTTATCCTTTTTTTTTTTGGCACCCCCTTTTCTAAACCTTTTGAACTTTTTTAAATGTGTGCTGGGTGCCCGGGGGGATTTTTTTTTATCATTCAGTTTTTTTTTTGTTTAAATTGCTAAAAGTTAAATTTTAAAGGGCATCTTTTGGTTTTAGCTACAAAGGGTTTAAATTTTTCCCCCAAGAAAATTTTACAATTTAATGCCTCAGGTGCGTCTAATGGATTTTTCATGAAAAAATTTATCAGAAGCAAAAAATCAATCAAAAAAGCAATTTTAAAAATGATTGAAAAGTCCCCAGTCCCATTGGCACTGGGAGTGAAGCCCAATCAATAAATTTTGAAAAATCAAGGAATTAATTTAGAGCAACAACACCTTCGCATGGGGAGAAAATTTCACTGAACTTGCTGACTTTCTTAACAAGGGAAATGAAGCCGCCACATAACATAGGAAGAAGCTTAATTAAAAAGCACTCAAGGCAGGGGGGAAAGAACGGGAAATAAAGGGAGGGGAGGGCTTTTTGATAATTGTAGGGGTTTTGGGGGTGCAGAACTTTTTTTGGGCCCTGCTTTCCTGGCGGAACTGAGGGTCCCCTCCTGCAAAGCCCTCAATGGAAATTTCTTTTCCGGCCCGCCATCCCAGCCTCAACCCGCACGCACCACCACGCACGCACGCACGCCCCAACACACACACAGCCACTCCTGCCCCCCTTTCGGGTTGGGGATTTCCCCTGCAGAGCAAAGGTTTCCGGGTGGGCAGGGGGAAACCTATCAAGGAAACAAAACACGGCAAAACCGGGGCATCCCAAAAATGGCGGTCCGTTCCCCCTTTTCTGATTCACCATGGGGCAGGATAACTACAAAGGGCCCTTAAACCGACACAAAACTGCTTCGTCACGGAGACGCAAAAGGGGGTGTCCCATTGGGGGGGGCGCCAGAATTTTGCCCCCCTTCCCCAAAGGGAACAATGCAAACCACAGACCTGCCTCACAGAATTTTTGCCCGGGCCCTTCCAAAAGGGAACTATGCGATCCCCAAACTTGCCAGCACAAAAACTTTGTCCGCCCTTCCAAAGGGAACAAGGGCATCCAAAACCCTTTGCCTGCACAGAACTTTGTCCGCCCTTCCCAAAAGGGAAACCCGATCGATCCACCCCCCGGGCCCTGCCAAACTTTGGTCCCCCCTTTCCCAAAAGGGAAAAAAATGCAAACCACAGGCCTGCCGAAATAAAATTTTTTGGTCCCCCCTTTCCCAAAGGAACAGATGCAAATCCCCGCCCCGCTTGAAACAGAACTTTGTCCCCCCTTCCAAAGGGAACAAAGGCGATCCACAGCCTCCCTGCACAGAATTTTTTGTCCGCCCTTTCCCAAAAGGGGAAAAACAATGCATCCTCAAATTTGGGCCAGAAACAGAATTTTGGGTCCGCCCCCAAAAGGGGGGAACAGAGCGATCTAAAAACTTGACGGGCACAGAATTTTGCCCCCTTCCCAAAAAGGAAACCAATCGATCCCAAACTTCCCCACACAAGCTTCTTGACTCACTGCACCCCCCGGACTTGGGGCCCAAAGAAACGGGGGTCACCGTTGGTTTTAAAAAGGCCCCCGAATTTGTGATCAGTAAGGTTTGGGGCCGATGATGTTAAGATTGGGAGGGACGAACGACGAACGACGACCCGATGATGATGAGATATGATGATAAATGATGATGATAGGGATGTTTATAAATAAATGATGATGATGGTGAGAGAATTGACGACGATGACGCCCGACGACACGACGACTTTTGACGACAACGATGATGACAAAAAGACAAAGGTGATGATGGGATGATGGTTTATGATGATGATATGATGAAAAAGGTTTGAAAATGGTGATGAAAAATTTTAAAAAGGAGATATATGATGAGGATAAATGAGGGAATAGATGTAAAATCACTTTCCTGCTGACCTAAGACAACACACAAAAACTTGGCTTCCTTTCAAATTTTATTCCAGCTCCTTTAAAGGGCCGGAAAAAAACAGACAACGCGGGTTTTTGGGCAAAGGAAACTCAGCAATTTCCCCCCCAAAAACATTTTTCATCATTCCAGAAGCCCGACTGCCGGGTTTTCCGGCTTCGAACCCGTAGTTCAATAAACTCTGTGGGACCCGGGCCCGGGGGACCGACCCTAAAAATCCCACAAAATTGCTCCCAAAGGGAATCAAAACCCCATGCCCCTCACAGCCCCGCAAGTCACGCCATTTTAACCGCTGCCCCAAAGAAGGCTGGGGGCGTCCTTGGTGTTTTAAAAAGATGTGATCACCGGAAAGAAAGGAAAATGTATATATACCCCCGAGGAAGCTGGAAGCGCTAGTTACCCGGAGATACTGAGAGGGGATTACAAACGGGGCAGGGGAAAACCCCTTTCCCAAAATTTTAATCCATCCCCACCTCCCGCTCTCCCTCTCTCTCTCTCACTCTCTCCCCTCTTTTCTTTTTCCCCTCCTCTCTCTCTCTCTTTTCTCCTCCCACACACACACACACACACACACACACAAAACACCCACACCACTCACTTGTTTCCCCTTTTATAGAATCATGAAGGGGTTACAAACAGAACGGACACCCCCCTTCACAACCCATCCCCACCTCATTCCCCCCCTCCCCCCTTCTCCCTCTCTCTCTCTCCCTCCTCTTTCTCTCTCTCTCTCTTCTTCTCTCCCCCTCTCTCTCTCTCTCTTTTTATCTCCCCTCCTCTCTCCTCTCCCTCCTCTCCGCCCTCTCTCACCGCTTCCTTCTTTTCTTCCCCTTTTCCCCTCTCTCTCTCCCCCCTTCTCTCTCCCCGGCGCTCTCCCCATTTCACTTGCGCCCCTATCGCTTTTTGTGTGTTTTGGTGTGTGTGTGTGTGTGTGTGGGTGTGTGTGTGTGGTTGTGGTGGGTGTTGTGTGTGTGTGTGTGCCGCCGCCCGCGCACGCGAGTGTTTGTGTTGGTGTGCGGCGGGGGGTGGGGTGTTTTGCATGAGTGTCGGGGTAAAAACACACAATATGGTATTATATAAAAATATAAAAATCATATATATATATATTTATTAAAAATTATAAATAAAAAGAATAAAAACCAAAAGGGAGCCAAAAATGTTTTTAAAAAGGGGCTCCCCCCCTTGGGGGGGCAACTTTTGGGAAAAAGGGTTTTTAAAAAGGGAAAGGTTAAAACCAAGGTTAAAACTCACAAATTTGTTTCTAGGGGGCTTTTGCGCGGTAAACAGGATGGTTTTTTTCCCACCGCCGATTTTAATATAGCGTGGGGGCTCCCGTTTGGGGTTTTTTTCACGTGCGGGTTGGCTGCACGTTTTTTTTTTGGGGGCTTTCGGGTTTTTTTTGGAATGTTTCACAAAACAACGATTTCCATTTATGCCTCAGTTGTTTACAAATTTCTTTTTTGGGTTTTAAATTGCTAAGGGGGTTTGCAAAAATTCCCCTTTTTTCATTAAACAAAAGGTTTTGAAAACCTTTTTTTGAAACATTGCTTATGGTGATGCCTTTTTATGATTTTCCGGGATATATTGTAGCTTTTTTTTTTTGCGTCTTTAAGTTTCCAGATATATTTGCTCATTTTCTGTTTTGGTTTTTAAATTTTTCTTTTTTTTTAAAAAATACTTTTTTGTGGTTTGCATTTTCGGGTTTTTAAAAGGGGGGGTTTTCAGTGATCCCTATGTATTTTTCAGACAAAAACAGGGTCAAAATGGAAATCTTTCCCCACACCAAGAAAAATTACACAGCAAAAAATAAAACCCGGGGTTTCGGGAAAACCAACAGAAAACCAACATTCGACGAAAACCCATGGGTTCATATGAGGTGAAAAAACATGAAAAACTGGCGGACTATTCATGCTGCCCAAAACCTTCAAAAAAAACCCTGGGAAAACAAGTCGGACGTACAAGCCCAAAGGCCTCGCTGCCCCAAACCCAAAAAACCCAAAGAACCTCGAAAAAAGAAAAAGAACATGAAAAAATCCCCAAAACCCAAAACCCTTAAAAGATCACCCATTGAACCCAAACCAAAAGGTAAAAACCCACCTTAGACAAAACACGGGATCTAAACCCAACCATATAAAATAAACCATACAAGAAACCCAACGATACACCTCTTTTATGTACACACCAAAAGAACCCAACCCCCATCTGTTTTAAAAGGGCCCATCCCCCATGGCAAAAACAAGGGGCCCAATAAAACCCTGTCATCAATGAGAAGTGTTCAAAAATGCAGCAGTGGGAAACCCAGGGGGCCACTAAAAAAACAAGTGGATAAAATTTTTACAAACAACAATACAACCCGACAAAAACCCAACAAATAAAAGCAAAAAAATTTGGGAAAAAAAAATCTTTGGGTAAAAACCCCCCATACGAGGGGAAACTAAAACCCCAAACATGGTGGGGAAAAAATTTCCCCTTCAAAATCCTAGCAACTTCTTTTCCAAAAGAGCACAAACGTCCAAAATATTTAACAAAAACACTGTAAAAGCATCGACCCTGTAGCCCAACCTAAAAAACCTAATTGACGCATCCAACAAAATGAAAAAAAACACAGCAAAAAAGGGGTGAAAAAGGAAAATTTTGCAATTGCACGAAAAAGGGGCCCGTGCCCACTAAACAATAAATGTCTCCACCCCAACATTTAAACCAGCTACTGTAACATCAAAAAATGAAAAAAAAAACATACATAGGATCACGAAAAACCACTTAAAAAACCAAAAATTTTGCAAACCACAAAAAAACCCAATCAATAAAGAAAAATAAAAAAACCCAAAACCCAAACGAGAAAAAATATATCTGGAAACTTAAAGACCAAAAACAAGCTCAAAAAACCGGAAAAAATCAAAAAAAGATCACCATACAGCAATGTTTAAAAAAGGTCAACCAAAAGTTTAACGAAAATTTTAATCTATGCAAACCCAACTTACAATTTTAAAAAACACCAAAACAAAATAGTAAAAAAAACTGCAGGCATAAAATGGAAAAATCGTTTTTTAGTGAACCCTTCCAAAAAACCTGAAACCCCCAAAAAAACCGTGGGGGGCCAACCCCACGTGAAAACAACCGAAAACGGACCCACACGCTATATAACATCGGGGGTGGGAAAAACAAAAACCACCTGATGACACGCAAGGCCGCTGGGAAACCCAAATTTGCCCCCCCGAGTTTTAAACCGGGTTTTTAAAACCCTTTTTTTTTTAACATCATTGACAGAAATAATAAAATAAATATAATTTTAAAAAATTATATAATATTTTAAATAAATTTTATATATAAATTATAAAAAAAAATGTGTGTGTGTGTGTGTGTGTGTGTGTGTTGTTGTGGTGGGTTTTTTTTTCGTTCACCCCTCTCACACACAACCACAACACCACACACCCCACACACACCCCCACACACACACACGCCACACACACAAACCCCACACACACCCGCCATACACAAGAAATTTCCAAACTTTCAACGAAACAGCCCACTCGCAACTTTGGGTGGTTTTCCGGGCGGCCTAAACAATGGCCAACATAAAAAACTTCTAAAGGGAAAATTCAAAACTTGCAAACCCCCCCACCCCAAAAACCCACGCAGCACAGCGGTTGGTCGGCAGCACTAGTTTTTGACATAAAAAAGGGGCGCCCCCCAAATTGTGGGGTTCCGGGGGGCCTCGGGGTGGGGACATTTAACCCTTGAACATGTATACTTCCGGGGAAAGCACGAGCCACCCAAAACCAAACAGGAAAAAAAAAAATATTTTCCTGAGTACACATAGCAGCCCGGCCCCGCCCCCCCCCCCCTCCTCCCCCTCCTCCCCCTCCCGTCTATCCCCCCCTTTCCTACCCACCCCACTTCCGCCTACCCCCCCTTTTCTCTCTCTCTCCTCCCCTCTCTCTCTCTCACCCCGCTCTCCTCTCATCTCTCTCTTCTCTCCTTTTGTTTTTGGGTTTTTCGTCTGCCCTGCCCTCTCTCTCTCCCCTCTCTGTTTGTCTTCGTCTCTCTTCTCTCCCTCTCTCTCTCTCCCTCTCCTCTCTCTTCTCCTCTTCATCTCTCTCCTCTCCCCTCTTCTTCCCTCGCCTGTCTCGTAAATCTTTTTTCTCTCCCCCTCTCAAAAATCCTGTCGTCTGTCTGCCCTCCCCCCTTTTCTCTCTCTCACCCCCTCTCTCTCGCCCCTCTCTCCTCTCTCTCCCCTTTTCCTTTACCCCTTTTTCATTTCTTTTTTTGAAACGGCATTACGCAGTTGCTGTAGATTAGACACACAATGAAAACCAAATCTAAAAACCCAGAAAGGGGTACGAAAAATGTCCAAAAAATTTGGAGTTTAAAAACAAAAAGACGAAATAAAAAAAGAAAATGTTTTACGCAAGCATAAAATTTTTTTTTTAACCCCTCTACAGTCGATTGAAAATTCGTCGTTTTTTTCCCTTAAAAATTAAAAGAAAATTTGAATTTCTTTGATCTTAAAATCTTTGTAAAAAAACATTTCAACCTGAAAAGAAAGTTATGAAAACCCCGTAAAGGAAACAAAGAATGCGGGAAAGCTGAGGGTAAGAAAAAAGAATATTCTAATGGAAAAACGTTTGAAAAAACCATAGGGGAAATTCGGGGCCCACTTCCTCACATTTTACACAAGATTTTTTTAAAATTCAATCCCATTAGTCTTCATTATAAATTTATATCGAAACAGGAATCCCTTGCAAAATCAACAAAAGGGCGCCAGGGGGAACCCGGGAAGAAATCACACACACCACCCCCACACACCACGCGCGGCGGCACACGCACGCACCACGGAACGCAAACACACACAAAGAGGACAACAGCAGACAAACAGAGACAAAAGACACAAAACCCCCGGCAAACGCGCACGAAAGGGAAAACGCGCACAGAGGAGAGAGAGGGGGGGGGGGGGGGGGAAAAGGGGAATACAGACAGCAAAAACCCACTTTACCCCATTCCAATCCGTGTGAGAGAGAAAAGGGGGTGGAGAAAAGGGGCACTTAATGGGCTGCGTTCTTGCACGCAGCCCCAAAAAATCTCTGATCCCTGGCTAAATAAAAAGAGTGATTGCAAAAGGAGAGAGCGGTTGTCATTTATAGCAGAAAAGGGGAAATTAAACAGACAGGTTACGAGCTGAACTTTGAGGAAGCCCAACGCCTTTTTCAACACCCCAAAGACTGGGCCCAAACCTCACCCTGTTGACAAATTTCTGAAAGGGAAACCCCATGACAGTGACCCAGTGACACAAACCCGTCCGGTCAGGGGGGCTTTTTTTTTGGGTCTGACGGGGCAGACTCATTTTCCATTGACAGGAGACAGCGGATTCAGGCCTGGTTTCTTGTGGGTTATAGACCCACTATGAGGGAACAGAGTTGGGCCCTTTGGACCGAAAACGGGGGGAAAAGAATTCACGGTGGGGGATAAAAGGAAACCTTTGGGGTTAAGGATCGGAAAACCAAAACAACTTTCTCTTTCTTTCCCCGTGGATAAGGGGGGAAAAGGGTTTGAGAGGGGGTGAAATTAAGAGCGGGTTTTCCCTTTCCCCCAAATTCATAGGATTTTTGGAAAGAATGAGGGCCCAAACCAAACCACACCAGTTTAGTTTTTCCCTTTACATAATCCCCATTTTGGGAAAGGTTTCCACCCTTACACATCCAACAATCTCTAAATGTTTTTTTGGGCAAAAGTGCTTTCACCACACACACACACACACACACACACACACACCCACCCACAAAACCAGCATACATATAAGACAGACAGAGAGAATACAGACAGGCAGACCGACAACAGTCAGAAAAAAGATAAAAACGGGCGTACCGACATACTTACACAAAAAAGCCATACAAAAAAGAAAGGTACACATTTGAAAGAAAAGGAGAGGGGAAAGAGAGATAGAGAGAGAGAAAAGACAGACAGCAGTCAGACAGACAACAGACAGCCATGAAAAAACTTTTTTTCACAAATTGTGAAAGAGAGGGCACGGAGAAGGGGACTTAATAACGGTGTTTTTAACGAAATACAAACTTTCGTCACGTTGGCTAGATAAAAGGGAAAATTTGATAAACAAAAAGAGAGAGGGGAAAAAGGTGCCGATGGGGCAAGAGGGGTTTTACAGACAAGAGACTGCAGCAATGTGAGGAGATGAAAAGCCATTTTCCCAACAACCCAACCGTGTCGACCTCACCCTTTTTCCCCCAAAATTTTGAAATGGACCAGCCCGTGACCCCCATGACAAAAAATTTTGCCCTGTTTAGAATCTGCTTTTGGTTCCACGGATAGTTACACCCATTTTCATTGAAGAGGAGACGGCTGATGTTAGAGTCGGGTTTTCTGGGCAGTCTTTTGGGTTTACCCCCGGGGATAAACCCCGGTTGGGAACGGGGGAACCCTTTTACCTGAGGACATTCATTCACAAAAAGGCATAAAAGGGAAACCAGGTGGTCCCCGGGGGACACAGAATGCTTTCTCTTTGATTAAAGGGGGGGAACAAAGAAAAAAGTGGGGGATATGGCATAGGGGCTTTTTTCCCTGCCCCAAAAAACTAATGGGGAGGGGGTTTGGGGACAAAAAATAAAGGGACACCCTTTTAGTTCATATTTGCCCCGCTACCTTTTTGGGGTTTTTCCCTTTGGAACAGAAAGGATAAACCCAAAATGCAGGGGCCCACCCTCAGCTTCCACATAAAACACACAAACACACACACCACACCACACAAACCCACACCCCAACTTTTTAACAGTATACAACATTTTTGTCTTTTCCCCCAGGTTCACTTTAAACCCTTGACCCCTGAAAAAGGGAAACAGGGAAATGGTAGCACCCGTTATCACGGTTTTTCAAGAAACTGTTCCCGGTATTTAAAAAAACCATGCCTTGTGAAGAAGTTTTTTTTTCCCCCTCTCTTTTAAAACACATTTTCCCCTGTAAATTTTCCTCCTTTTTTCATTTTATCTTTTTTGGGTTTTAGAGACTAATTTTGCGTTCCCCCACCAATCAGCTATCCCCAACACTAACTTCAAAACCCCCCCCCCCCCCCCCCTCTCACCCTCTCTTTTCTCTCCCCTCTCCTCTTCTCTTCCATCGCAAAGTTTTTTTTGTGATGCATTGGTGTATTTTTTTCAAATTCTGGGCCGGTGCATGTAAGGCCCCCAAAGGCCCCTTCCATTTTTCTACATTGTGGGGAGACGTCAAAAAAGAGGGCGGCCACGGTCAACAACAGAGCAAAAGCTAGCTGAGTTTTTTTTAAAAAAGGGAAAAAGAAAATAAATGCCCAAAAGGGATACAAAAACAAAAAAATGAAAAAGGTAACCCCTGAACTTTGCCAAGGGAAAAAAAGTAACGCTGTTTGAAAAATGTTCGGGTCGACGGTAACAACCCAATCGAATGTTCAAAGGGGGGGTGACCGTTTATTTTACCCAAAAAAAAAGGGTTCCGGTTCGCCTGCCAAACCAAAAAGGGGCCCCGAAAAGACCCCCCCGAAAAGAGAAGGGGGAAGAAAGGCCCAAACACGGACGATCTCAAAGCCTCATAATGACTCTGACCCGAACGAATCTTGAGTCTAAAAAAATAGTTGAAAAACAAACGAAAAAAATTTAAAAATCTAACCCAAAAAAAAACGAAAACGAAATGTCGCCAGTCAGACCAATGGGACCGAAAAAATCATTCGCAACGCCTCACCGCTTTTAAAGAAAAAGGTGCATAACATCGCTCCCGGGCAAAGTCTCCTCCCAACCCCAAAAAGGGGTTTTTTGGATTTTTTGTACGGGCCGTACTTTAGGCCAAACAAAAAAAAAAACCCCAAATGAAAAAAAACCAAAAAGAACAAAAACAAAATTTTGTGACGTAAAGATAAAAGCAACGTCAAACAAGGTTCTGCAAAAATTACTAACACATCGTGGAACAAAAGAAAAGAAACCCTTAAAGTCCAACAAAAACAAAACTCAAAAAAAAAAACACCGGCACAAACAAAGAAAGACGTATCCCATTCTTTTTTCTACATCGGGTGGCGACTTGCCTCGTTTCCTCCTGATACATACAGTAAAAAGAAAAAGGGTTGATGCACGAATTTGGCCCGGGTAAACGGCCCTGCAGGGGCAAAGAGAAAAGCTTTCCAGATTGAGCATTGCACACCGCTCTGAAGGGGGCAAAAGTATCTCTAAATCCAAAACCCCAAATGTGTAGTTTGCATTTTGGGAGGGGAACGATTTTAAAGGGGAAAAAGACCCGGGAGAAATGCAAAATGTAAATCCCAAAAAAGCGCAACGGGGCCAAAAGGAAAAATTTCCCCCAAAAGGGCCCAAGATCTTAGTAAGTCAAGGGGCCAAGTTAGTTAGTTGGGTTTAGTGTTTATGGGGCCCCGCGACTACTAGGACCCAAAACCCGGACCTCACTATCAAATTTTAGTCTCTTGAAAAAAAACTCCACTAGTATTAACCCCACACTTAAAATTTAAAGGAAAAAAGCAAAATTTAAATTTTTTTTAAACCCTCCTTCGACCCCTGAAACCCAATTAAAAAAAAAACCCTTTTTTTTTAAATAAAATAAGTTTACCTCTTTCAAAAAAAAAAAATAAGATCCACTAAAAACTCAGGGAAAAAGAACCGTAAATCATGGGGGAAAAGAACTTCTCTTTTGATAAGTCAAGGGGCTCCTGTCAAAAATAAAACACAAACATTAAAAAGATCTGTTAAAACCAATGACAAAAACGGGAAACTACGACAGAAAAGGGCATTTTTTTCCCGTCCCTTTTAAAACCGATTTAGGAAAAGACAGAAGATTCCTGACAGCTGACGACTTTCACCCCACGCCCCAGAGGGGGCGAGCACCATGGGCGAGGACCTGGGAAAACCCACCGCATGGAATTTTTTGGGGGAAAAGCACGGGGGAAGACCCGCAGGGCCTTTCTTTAACAGTTCCCAAAGGTTTTTTCTTCCCCCGGGCCTTTTTCCAAACCCCTTTTGGTTCAAACAAACGGGTTCTTTATTTTGACTCTCAGCTTTTTTACGGGTCAATCATCAAGATTTTCTGTTTTCCCAACTAAAGCCCAATCAAAGGGATGGTTAATGCCCAAAAGTATTTTAAATTTTATTGTGAAAATTATAAAGAAAGCACATAAAAGCCAAACATTAAATTTTCAACAAGGGAAATTTTTGCTTTCTAAAAACGAAAAATCTAGCGTATTTAAAACAATATCTAGAAACAAATAAGTTTCATGTTTTATTACTACAATTTTAAAGTGAGCTGTGAAAATTCCCAAAATCAAACCTGGTTTTTACCACCCCCCGGTTTACAACCCCCAAAAATGTGGAGACAGAGTGCAAACAGCCATTTATGTGCGGGGAAGACCGGCCCTTTTTTTAAAAGAACTCCACCTGTATAACATTTCCTCTGTGCCCATGCTGTGCACAGGGTTTTTAATTCATTTCCCACCCTTGTTTTCTTAATTTTGCGTTCAATTTATTTTCCAAAAAGGGTTTTAAAAAAAATAAAAAACACGGGAAGGGTTTTAAAAGGGGTTTTCCCAAGTCAAAGGGATAAGGGGGTTTAATTGGGGGGTGTTTTTAATGCAAAACCCCCCTTTTCCCGGGGATAAGAGTTTTTTCCTATTTTTCCCTAAAAACCCGTTTTTTAAAAAAAACATAGCGTTTCTATTCTTACATACTAAAAAAGGAAATATAACCGTATTCCGATATTTTCCAACCAAAAACCCTCAGCCATTAAATTTAACTTTTGAACCCCCACCCTTGGTATCAACACAGTGGGGGGAAACGGGAGATACTTTTTTAGGATCAGATAAAAACCAGTCAAAATATCTTTAAATAACATAGCAAAGAAAAAGAAAACACAGTAGTTTTTAACCCAAATATAATTTTAAAAATTTGTGCAATTGGTCACTCTTCAAAGACATCCAAAAAAAACCAAAAGATTTAGAATTCTACGAAGAAAAAAAGCCCATCATAAAAAAATTGGGGGAAAATTTTTATCCAAAACACAGCAGAAAAATCGATCCCAAAAATAAAAAACACAAAATCTAAAAAACCAAGGGAAAATGGTGGGGGAACCCGGGAAGGGCCCTTCCCCCATCAAGGGGCCCTTTTTTTTTGTATTCGTCACGGTTTTTACCTGTTCAATTTTCTTTCTTTAAAAAGTCGTAAAAAATTTGCTTTGAAAAGCAAGTTTTTTAAAAAAACGTTTAATGAACTTAGCGAACAATTCTTTGAACATTTTACAATGGAACTGCAAACAATAGTAAAACGTACTTAAAATTAAGAAAATCACATCAATTCTAAAACTATTGCATTCGGCCTTTAAACAACCCTTTAAAAATTTAAACCTTTTAAGTTAAAAAAATTTTCGGGGTTTTTTTTAAACCACCTTTAATGACTAAAATGGTAAACAAAGGGTTTTCAAACTGCAATTTATTTCAAAACCGCCTTAATTACAGTCCCAAAATTTTATTTTAAATCATTCAACCCAATGTCATTGAAAATTTTTTTTGTTACTTCCCATATCGTTAAAGGGGGAAAAAAGGGTTTTAAAGTAAAAACCCAAACTTTCTGTTTACTACCAAAATTTGGGCCAAAATTGCGAAAACCCCGGGTTTGGGATAAAAAAATTTCCCTTTAATGTAAAAAGAAAGGGATAATTTTGGGGGGATTTAAATGCGCATTCCCCAAATTTTTGGAACCTGATTGTTTTTGTTAAAATTTTTGCAACGATTTGTAAAAAAATTTGTTGATTCAAAATTTTTAGAAAAAAATTTAATGACGGCAGAAATAAAAAGGGTTTGCCTGATATATAAACCCCGCATAGCCCAACCCCCCTTCAAACTGACTTTAAATTTTCTCCGTTTTTGGCCCCCCAATAAATTTGCACTTGGACAACAAAAAAGATGTTTCCTTTAGGGATTTATCATTTCCCTATTTTTGGAAAAAAAAAAATTGGGGCAAATATTTTGATGAAAAGCAGAACTGAAGAAAAATACTAAATTTTTTATACAAAAAAGCAGACGGAGTTTTTTAGGATCAACCCTTCTATCTATAGATCGCAGAAAATTATTAAAACACGAAGATTTTAAAAAGTGTTTTATAACAATTTTAAGAAAAGCTTTTTAAAAACCCGCAGCTAGAGTCAAGGGCCAAAGTGCAAATCTTCTACAGAAAAAAAAAAATCGAGGAAAATTGGGGGAATGAAAGTGCGCAAAGCGTATCTAAAAAAAAAGAAAACATACAAAACAGGGCTCAAAGAAGAACGGGGATAAAAACAAAAATTGAAATAAAAACGGGGAAAAAAGGGCCAAAAAACCCGGGTTGTCGAAAAAGAAAAAACGCCCTCTATTTCAATAAATTTTTTTCATTCAAAAATTTTTCACAAAGGACAGGGAAACAGAGAAAGGGAAAAAAAGGAAAAGGGAGTTAAAAAAAAAAGGGTATTATCTCCCTTCATATCCTAAAAAATTAGAAAATAATACAAACCCCCAAACATAAACAAGAAAAGCTGAAGCATTGTACAAGTTTTTCCCCAAAAAAATAACCATAAAACAGACTAAAATCAGTACCAAATTTCCAGAGAACTAAGGAAAAAAAGGGATACTTTTTTGTGATCCCACACCGGATCCAAACCTTAAACTTAAATGCACCCTATAACATTTGAAGAATTTAAAGGCCCCCAAATTTTCATTCCCCCCTCGAAAAACAGCTTTTGGGTTTAGAGGGAAATTTTCCGAATCAATTTTTATCCCCACCTACCTTTGTGCTGAAGAAAATTACTTCACTCGAAAAAAAAAACCAAAAAAATTTTGGGTTTAAAATTTGGAAACTCTTCCTACTTTCTGGAAGGGGATAGTGGAAAAACCCCATTTTCCCAAAAAAGGTAAACCTAGGTCTGAAAATTGATATTTTATGGGACCAATATAAAAACCCCCATTTTCAATTTTGGGAAAAAAAATACTAAAAAATAATTAAAAAACCCGCTTTTTACATTATTGCAAAAAGAATGCAAATTTCCCCAACAATAAAAGCATTTTTCAAAAAAGGGTTAAATTCCCAATCGATCACCTTGAAAAACCCCTTGCAATTTATGTTAAAAAAAAATTTCTCGTAAAAAAGTACTCTTGTTTACTTTTCTTTAAACTTAGAAAAGCAAAACATATTTGCCCGGCATTCTCTTTTAAACCTTTAAAAAGGGTTTGAAAAAATTGGGAAAAATGGCCCCAATGTACATTTCATAAAATCTTTCTTACTGAAGATCATTTTGGGGACAAGGGTTGGTAAATGTTCCCACTTTCTTTTAAAAAGAATTGACTTTGGGCATCCCTCAGGGCTCCTTTTGCACCTATTTTTTTTTTACAATTCTCATTCACGATTTTCCCTAAAAAGTCTAAAAGTAGGGCATGTAGTGAAATATGCCGATGATATTCCCAATGTGGATAATACAAAAAATAAAAAAAACAACAAATAAGAAAACCCAAAATTATAAAATACAAAAAAATATCAAATTAAAAAATTGACAAACGGAATAAATAAATGAACAAAATGGACTATAACTATCGGGAAAAAGCCCAAAATTTAAATGTTATTAAACAAGGGAAAAAATTTCCAAAAGTTTTGCCTCAACTTTGCTAAAAATAAAACTCTTAAATTTTTTCCCAATAATTTAAATTTTTAGGTTTTTCTTTTCACTCCTAAATTAAACTGGAGATTCCATATTAATATTTATAAACAATGCCAACAAAGGCAATCTTTACTAAAAATAATCTTTGCTCAATCGTGGGTCAAAACCCCCAAACCGTACTTCTTTCTTTTACCCGGTTTCCCGTTCAAAATTGATTTAAACGGACAGGAAAAAAATTTTTTTCAGCTTCTCAAACATTACTTAACGGTTACAAAGTATAGACAGTAAAGTTTTTTTAAAATACCCCTTGGGTGTTCCAGTACATTCTAATACTTTAAAACATTTTAAAGAACTAATTCTTGCCCACTTATGAATCAACGAAAAACTACAACACCCAAAGGGAATGAAACCCAGAAGTCTTTCTGAAATAAAAAATTCATAACAAATAAAATTTTTCTTGATTCCCAAAATGGGAATTTTCCCAAAAAGGGGCACAAAAAATTTCCTTACCTGCAGCCCTTCGAAATTATACGATGATTTATTTTTAAAATGTGACATCGAAAAGCCTCCTTTTCAAAACCCCAACAAAGCCCCCCTTTTTCCTAAATGGACATATCTCCCCCAATTTTTTTATATGGGTTTAACTACCAAAAAAGAAGAAAATATTAATTTGATATCAGTAAAACCCAAAAGGGAACATCTTGAAAACACAAAAATCCACATCACCCTTAAAATCTACACGATGGTTCAATTTAGAATCTTATACAGGACTGGTTTTAAAAATTTCCCAATTAAAACAAAGAAATCATTTTGTTTAGGAAAGAATTTTTAAAGTTTTCACTGCTGAACTATACAATCCTTAGGGCCCTTTAAACTTGGATATCGTTTCTTGAGTGGCTTTTTAAAAGCATTCAAAATCTGTGTTGACCCCAAAATCTTTTCTTTATAGCTTACAAAATTGGGGTTTCAAATGAAAGGGAAAGATTTAAATTTTTTTTGATAAAAAATTTAAAGGGTTAAACATTCAGTTATGGCAAAAGGGGAATTTTTGTAGAGTTTTGCGGATCCCTTTCTCATTGGGTACCCTAGGAAATGAAAAAAGCTGAAAAATTAGCAAAAGGGGGTTTCTTTAAAAAAAAAACCAGAAAGTAAAAAAAAAATTTTGGAAAAACCCTGAAAATCTTTTCTCAATTAAAAAAATTGTATGAAAAATGAAAAACTTCCTGCAAAAACGAAAGTGTTTTTAATGTCAAAAAACTTTGGGTCCATTTAAATTTTAAAGATGCGTTTAAAACTCGGGGAAAAACCCAAAAATTTTCTAAGGATGAAATTTTGGGCCCCTTTTTGGTCTCCCCTTTAACAATTAAAACATATTTTTTTTTAAAGTCCAATTCTAACATCTTTATATAATTTTCAAAGGATAGATATTGTTTCCCTTAAAGGGCTTTAAAAGAAATACTTTACAGCCCCCCAAAAATGATTGATATAGAAAAGGGCAAAAATCGATTTTCTTTTATCTTTCATTTTTTGTAATTGATTTAACTTTTTTAAAAAAATTTAATTTTTTTGGTCGTTAAAGGAAAATTTTCATAATTTGTGCCCCCGGTGTGTGCGCGCGCCCAAACACACACCACACACGCGCACCCCCAAAACACACACAACGTGCACACGCACACGCACACGCCACCCCACACACACACAACCCCACACACAACACACAAAACAACACACCCACCACGGGCGGGGCGCTTTCATGCACGCACAGGGCACCCCATATAAGCACTTAAAACACATACACTTTTTTTTTTTAAAGCCTAATACCCACCATCGTTGTGAAGAGACTTTTAAATTAAATAAATTTTCCAAAAAATCGACTTTGGGAATGAGTTTTTGGAAAGCTTACCCCCAATAAACCACCATTCACTTTTTTTCAACTCTGTCTGTCTGTCTTCTGTCTGTCTGCCCGTCTGTCGTCTCTTCTCTTCGGGTCTCTCTCCCTCTCCTCTTTCCCTCTCCCCCTTCTCTCTCTTCCTCTCCCCTCTCTCTCTCCCCTCCCCTTTTGGGTGGGGGGAAAAAAAGTATGAAATTTCAAAGCTTTTTTGTTCATAACAAAAATGGATTTGCATTGATTATACTATGGAATTTTCATTGGCGCGACGCGAAAAACAAAATAATCCTTTTCCATTCCCTTTTCCCCAGCCCTTACTTCCCCTTTTCTCCCTTTATCCCTACCCCCCCCCTTCCCCCCGAAATTAAATCATAGCTGTTGCAAGTAGGGGGGCGGGTTGGGTGGGGGGTTTGATGAAAATTCATCAACAGAATGTTTAGAGGTGTGCTCCCAAAGCGTTCCCCCTGAACTCCCTTTCGAAGAAACTGATTTTTTAAATTTTCCGGCTGTTTTTTGGAAATCGCGATGATTCACGTCACAATAGTTAAACTTAAATTTTAAAGATTTTGGATTGAAATTTGTATGCCCCTTAAACTTGATTTCAGTGTTTTGGAGCTATTTGAATTTTCTATAATTTTAATCAAATTATCCTTTTCTTTAAAAATATTTCTAAATTTTTTTGAATTTGTACCCCCCCGATAAGTTTGGGCGGGTTGTTTTCCCAGCTGCTTACTAATCTCTTTTCCTTTTTTTCTCGTTCATTAGTTTTTCCCCTTAAGGTTACATTGATCCCCGGCCTTTTAAAGAAAGGGCTCCGGATTGGCTATCTCCAAAATTAAACCCTTTTAAATTTAAACAAGCTAACTGATAATCAGCGATCTTGGGAAAATTTTGGGAATCCCTTTCACCTGTTTTTGGGTTTTTTTTAGAACACGATTTAAAAGACTGTACAAATTTGATTCTGAAATAGCTATTTCCTGGTTATAAAAATTAATTTTGTCTAGAAACCAAAAGTTTAAAAATTTACACAGGTTTTTTTTAGTTTTCTATAATCAGCGATAACTTTTTAAAAAAGAAAGGGAATCGGAAAAAGTTTGGTTCGAATCAATAGGCTAGAAATAAAAATTTAAAGGGGATGGAAAATTCCGCCAAGCGACGTGCGGACCGCCCCATCCGTCCCCTTTCAGTAATTAAAATTTAAATTCGGTTTAAATAGCTGACTTTTGCAAAAAGAAAAATAGAAAAATTTTTTTAGAAAAAGGGGGTTGACAAATCCACCGATAAGCTTTTTGTTGAGGGGTGGGGGGGCAGGAATCGTCGGACATGGGCCTTTTTACAGGAAAGTAACTCCCCCCGTGACAATTTAGCCGCCATCCCAAAATGGGTACATGTGCACCGGTTTAAAATCCTCCCGCGGGTCCCGTTGAAATGACTCCGCTTTCCCTACCTTCCATTGTGTTTCGAATTTGCAAATTTTGAATGATAGGGGACGTGTGGGAAGAGCAAAACGCATGTTCCCATCTTTAACGGACGAAAGTGATACTAGGTGTGAAATTTAAAACGAGACAGTGGGACGGGAAAAGAAAACCCCGAAAAAAAACGGGGGCACATAGTGGGGGAAGACGTGTCGACCCAAAACAAAAAGGATATCCCGACTGCACGGCGCGCATCGAAAAAAATTCCCTTATGGACTGACAACGAAGGGGATTTCAAATTTTGGTCAGGAAGTCAGTAATCTTCCCAAAAACAATTTATGGAAAAGATTTCTGTGTTTGGGGGGAGCGTTTACATGGAGAACCAGAAAGGAAAAAACCAAAGCAGGAAATCAAGCACTGAACAGAAAATTTAGAGACTGGAAATGAAGGGGGGGGGGGGGACCGGGCAAACGAAGGAGGATTTTTAATTGTTATTGGTCCCGGAAAAAAAAGAACCAAAACTTTGGGCAAAAATTTTGTGTTTGGAAGGGGGGGCTGTTTCCTGGAGGTGAAAGCCCAAAAAAGACGGTCAAAAGGCCCCCCGGGCCTGGGGAAACAGAAAAGGGGAACCCAGTGCGTTTTTAAGCAGCAAAAAACCCGGGGGTTCAGAGGGTAAGGGGAAGGGGCCCCAACAGGAAAAGACCCGACCTTTTAGGCTGTTTTCCCGGGGTGGGCCCGGAAAAGAAAGCGGCCCGGGGAAAAATGTTTGGCCCAAAAACGTTGACTGGGGGAGGGGGGGTCGGGGTGAAATTAACCCAGGCGGGCTCGAATGGCCCCCGTGGAACGGGGAAGAGGAGGGGAAAGGGCCCCCCTTTTTCGGTTTTTTTTGACCGGCCAACTTAAAACCCGGTTGGGGAACCGGGGACGCAAAAAAGGGGAAAATGGGGAAAGGACCTGAAAAGCCCCAAAAAAAGGCTTTTTTTCTTTCCATTGAATTTAACATTTGGCCCCCAAAAGTCCCCCTATTTTAGGGGGGAATTCCTGCCCCAAAAATTTTTTTCTGGGGGGTTTCAGGGAAATTACTTAAAAAACCCGGGCTAAAAAAGGAAAAAGGTTTGGGAAAAATTATTACAACAACATTTTAAGAAAAACAAAAATTTTAAAGGAAAATTGGTTTTGTCTGGGTCCCCTTTTCTTCAATTAGGGGGAAAAAATTTAAGGTGGGAAAAAGATTTTAAAAAATTAAAGGGGGGGGAAAAAGTTTCCCGCTTCTGGAAAGAAAACCAACAACAAAAAAAAATTTTTGACCCCTTTTTTTCTTCCTTTTCCCCCCCAATTTTCTTTTTTCTTTTCCACTTCCCTATTTTGTTTTTTTTGTTTCCGGGTTCAAAATTTTTTTGCTTAAATTTAAATATAATTAAAGAATTTTGGGTAAAAATTTTAAAGGAAATTTTAATTTTAAATTTTTTAATTTAACCTTTTTTAACCAAAAAAGTTTTTTTTTTTATCTCCCCTTTCCAAATTTTTTTTTTAGGGCCCTTTTTTATTTCTTTAAAAAACTTACCCCCCAATTACCTCCTATTTCCCTCCCATTCCTTCCCCCCCAAAAACCCCAAAAACCCCGGTAAATAAAATTTTTAAATCCCCATCTCCCCTCTCTCCCCCCTCTCTCTCTCTCCTTCTCCCTCTCTTCTCTCTCCCCCTTTTCCTCTTTTTTTTTCCCCCCCCTTTTTTATTTCCGAATGGGTTAATGTTTGGGATAATTAAATTATTTTTTGTATACTGGTTTTTTTTTTTTTTTTTGAAACTTTGAAAAAAATTGTTTTTTTTTTTTTGTAATTTTTTTCCCCCTTTTTTAACTTTCCCCCCCTTTCACCTTTTAAAAAATTGGTTTTTTTTTTCTTTTCTTCTCTTTTCCCCTTTTTCAATTTTTTTCCCTTACCCCTTCCCCTAACTTTTTTTTTTTTTTAAATTTGACCCAGTTTGGGAATCTTTTGTCCGAAAAAATTTTAAATTTTTATCCCTTTTTCCTCTCTCTCTCTCTCCCTCCCTCTCCTCCCCCTCTCTCTTTTCCTCTCTCTCACCCCCCCCCTCTCTCCCACCCCCCTCTTTTCTCTCTCCCTCCGAATGTTTGAGATATAATTTTTATATTGGAAAAACGTTTTTTTGGTTTTTTATACTTTTAACAAAATTTATTTTAAAAATTTATGTTTTTGACCCTTTTTTTTTTTCCTTTCTTCTCCCCCTCTTTTCCAAAAAAATTCTCTTTTTTTTAAATTTCTTTTCTCCTCCCTTTCTTTTTGGTTTTTGTGAAAAATTTTTTTTTTTTTTTTTTTTTTTTTTGGGGGGGGGGGGGGGTTTTTTTTTTTTTTTTGTTTTTGTTTGGTTTTTTTTGGTTTTGGTTTTTTTTGTTTTTTTTTGTTTTTATAAAAATGTTTTTTTTTTTTTTTTTTTTAAGGGGTGGGGGGTGTGTGTGTGTGGGGTGTGTGGGTGTGTTGAAATTTTTGTTGGGGTTTTGGGGTGTGTTTTGGGTGTGGTGTGTGGAGGGGGGGGGGGGTGTCTCCCCCCCCCCCCCCCCTCTTGGGCTTTTTATGTCCGTTTGTCTGTCTTCCCGCTCTCTCTCCTCCTTTTCCCTTTAAATACAGCCCTGAAAGTGGCCCTCTCGGTCGGCTGGAATAACAACATTATCTTTTTCTTTTTCTTTCTTGAAAAAGGTAAAATAGACCCCAAAATGATACCGGATGTACTTTAAATTTTTTTGGGAAAACCTTTGTTCTCTTTTCAATGTACCCCCTTGACCTCTAGGGATTCAAGGGTGCATAATTATTTGTGACATGATTTTTAAACAAATTTTACTTTTTTTAAAAGGTATTTAAAGATTTTTTTTTTGAACCCGGAAAAAATTTAACTCACTGTGTACAAATAAAATGTTTACAAAGCGAATTGTTCAGGGCCCCAATTTAAAAACCCCAAAACCTAAAAAAATAATTGTGCAAAAGTTTTTGTTCAAAAAGTTTCGGCCCGAAGTATTAAAAAGGTTTCATAACAGTATTAACCCCTTCCCCCCCCCCCTCCCTCTCTCCCCTTTTCCCTTTTTTCTCTTTCCCCTTTTTTTCTCTTTTCCATCTCTCTCTCCCTGTTTAGTCCCAACATCTGTTGGCTGCCTGTCTTTCCCCTCTCTCTCTCTCTTCCATCTCTCTCCCCTCTCCCCTCTCCTCCCCTCTCTACCCTCCTCTCTCTCCCTCCTTTCTTCTTCTCCATTTTTTTATTATTTTTTTTTTTTGTTTTTTTGTTTTGTTTTGTTTTTTTTGGCTCTTCCCAATCCCCCTAAGGTAAATAAGTATGTTTAAAACCCCCTGCAAAGAAAAATGTATGCAGGTTTTAACCACATATCCATTGTCCCCTTTAAAAATTTTGGGTCTATTTCACTGTTTTATCTATTTCAGGATTTATATAAAATAAACCTCTTTCTCTCTCTTTCTTTTTCTCCCCTTTCTTTCTTCCTCCCTGTCTCTCTCTGTCTCTCTTTTCTTTCTTTCTTTTTCCCGTCCTGTCCCCGCTGTCCCTCTCTTCTCTCTCTCTCCATCTCCCTCTCTCTCTCCTCTCCTCCTCTCTCTCTCTCCTCTCTTCTCCTTTTCTTTCTTGAAATGGTTATTTTAAACACACCTTCAAGATAATGCACAAAATTGTCTAAATTTTTCTGGAAAAACCCTTTTATCTGTTTTTCAAAGTACCCCCTAACCTCTAAAACATTTAGGGGGGGGGATGAATTTATTTGTGACATGAATTGGTCTTTTTAAACTACAAGGGTAGCCTAGCCAAAATTCCCAAACAAAATTTTCACTTTTCAAAAATATATGATTTATTCTGCCCAAACGTTTAATCTGTTTTTAAAATGGGGACAAAAAATGTTTTCAAATTAAATGCTGAGTTGTCCAGCTTCATTTAAATCATCCATACCCAATTCGTAAAGGGGTAAATGTTATTTTCACAAGTTTCAGCGAGGCATTATATGAACATAAAACCCCTCCCCTCTCACTCTCTTTTCTCTCCTTTTCTCTTCCTCTCTCTCTTCCCCTCTCTCTCTTTTCCTCTTTTTCCCTTTTTTCTTTCTCTTTTTCCCCCCCCCCCCTCTCTCTCCCCCTTTTCCCCCTCTCTTTCTCTTCCTCTCCTTCTTTCCCTCTCCCCTCCCCTCTCTCTCTCCCTTTTTCTTCTTTTTTTTCTCTTTTCCCCCCCCCCTCTTCCCTGCCCCCTTTTCCCCTCTCCTCTCTCCTCCTTTTCGTATCTCCCCTCTCCTTCACCTCTCTCTCTCTCTCCCCCTCTTCTCTCCTCTCTCCCCTTCCCTATACGGATAATTTTTACTTTAATGTATGGGGATGATAAAATTTGGGGATTCAAATGTAACAAAGAAAAAAAATTTTGTAAAGAGTTTCACAGTAATTCCCTTTTGATTGCCGAATCATTTTTAATCTTAAAGGGTTTTTTTATACAGGTGTGTAAATATTGACCCTTCAAATTTTAGTTTTAAAACCCTTTGGTTTCTCCTTTTTGACTTTTTTAGAAAAAAAGTTTCGGGGTTAAGTAAAAAGGGATAAGCGTGGACGTGCGTGTGCGCCGCGTGTGCGCACAATTTGGGTGCTGGCGCGCGTCGCACACCACAACCTTTTTCCTTATTAAATTACAAATGTACCAATGGGAAAAAAAATTTTAAAGAAAAAAATATGTTTTTTGAACCGGGAATTCCCGTCTTTGGGATGCTTGGTTTTCTATTTTTTCCCAAAGGCCTGAAATTGATTCTTTTTGCTTTGCTTTTGGGTTTTTTCTTTCTGCACAAATTTTTTAGAGGGAAAAGGAAAAAAGATGAACTTTATAAATAAATCTGGCGATTTACAGAACCCAAATAAACCCCCCCCCCCCCCCCTTTCCCCCACCCTTTACACACACGCACGCACATGCACGCACCCGGCGCACCACAACCCCACCAACACACACACACCCATATTAAAACAAAACATACGGGCAAGAACTGCTTTGGGAAAAGCCGGGCAGGTTGGGTGAAACTGGGATGTTGTGACTTGTTAAATCATATTGTACACAAAAAGATTTTTGGGCGTACGCCTAACTTTTTTATTAATTAAATTTTTTTGATTTTTCCTAGTATGAAAAGCGAATATGAAAAATTTTTCTGCGTTGACAAAGCCACATTATTTTAAAAAATTTTGTGTTTCGAAAAACCCAGGAAGAATTTTTGGGAAAGGGGGGAATGTCCCTTTTAATTTTTGTTATGTTTTTTTTGTAACTTTGACCGCCGATAAAGTCACTTATTAATTTCGGGAACCGTTTGATTCCCTTTTTCTCTTTCTTTTTGATCTTGGAAAGCCTGTTCCATGAAACACCACCAAAAAAAAAAGTTTTAAAAACATTTTTTTTCATTTGTCCTTTCGGGGCATTAAAACACATTTGCTTGAACTTATTCAAAGCAACCTTAAAAAACACGAAGGGAAAAGAAAGGGGCAAAGCCCAAAAAGAAAAAGCAAAATATTTAAAGAGTAGCACAAAAAAATCTTCTCTTAACTGCCCGGGCCCTTGGGAAAATTTGGAAAAAAGGGGAGATGTGTTTCAAACCCTTTACGACAAAAAAAAATATTCCCTATATTTTTATACAAGATACACTTTTTTCAAAAAAAAAGAACGGGGCCCGAAACACTGAATGGGGATTTTAATGTGTATTTTTGCCAAATAAAAGTAATCAAGAAATGGGAATTTTTTTTAACAATAACTTTTAATTCAAAATAGAAAAAAAAATTTTGGACACGAAAGGAAATTAAATTATTTTTGTTATAAATACTTTGGGGGAAAAAAATAACATTAGTTAATATTTAAAGGGGCCCCAAAAAGAGATGCCCCCCCTTTTTTTAGAACATAAAAAAAATTTTAAATTGAGGAAGTTTGGGAGCCCCCAAAAATTGTTAAAGCTGGAGACGGAAACCAAATACCAATTTCCCCCCTTAACTAAAGATAATTATAAAAATTTTTAAAAAAGGGTTTAAAAAATGGGAAAAAAAAGGGTTGAAATTATATCTGATTTTGAACTAATAATGTTTTTGGGGAGAAAAATTTAAACCCCGAGGTTCTCAGATAACATGGGGGAAGGCCAAACCAAAGCAAACAAAGCCCCCCTTTACTATTTCTTGTTTCGGGAAAATTTAATTAAATTTAGTGAAATACACTGATAAAACATTTTTGGGTTTCCCCAAGGGGACCATTCGCTCCTTACAATTTGGGAAATTTCCTTTTAAAAATTTAAGAAAAAAAAAAAAAATCTTTGAAATTCCCAATTTGTCACTGTTAAAAAAAACACATAAGGGTTTAAATTTAATAAATAACCTAAAAAGAAAAGGGTTAAAAATGCAATATGCAGCTCTTTTTCCCTATATGAGGGCCCAAAATTTTAAAAAAAAAACCTAACGATCAGAATTCCAAAATTTTTAGTTATCGGGGCCAGCTAAATTTTTGGACACCTTACAAAAAAATCAGGGCAAAACAAATTTTGTACACAACAAACAAAAAACCAAAAACATTAAAAAGAACGGGCAAACTTTAGAACAAAAAAATACAAACCCCTTTAGGCAATTCGCATCCAACCAACTGAAAAAAATTAAAATCTAAAGGAGAGAAGGCTAGGCTGGGAAATCAGAAAAAAAAAAAAGAAAGGGAAAAGTTTAAAATCAAAGGTTAGGGGGCAATACAAGGGGGGAAAATAAAAAAAATAATTTTTTTAAAACTTGAAAAGAACATTTTATTAGCAAACAGATGTTAAAACTAACCAAAAGCCGGGCGGGCCCTGATTACGGAAAAAACCGACCCTTTTTTAGACAAAAACCCAAACCCTTTTTTCAAGAACAAAAAAAAGAACAGAAAATTGGAATACAGAAAAAGGCAAGTTTTTCAAAAACCCTTTCCAAAAATTTAACAAAAAAAATCAAAAACTTGGAAGGTCTCATAAAAAAAAGAAGAAACAACAGAAAAACCCTTGAAAAAAATTAAAAAGACAAAAACCCCGGCAAGGGGTGGATTTACAGTTAATTTCTTTTAAAATTTTTTTGGAAACCTCTGGGGGAATTTTTTTAATCCGTTTTTTCTAAAAGAAGGCTTTTTTAAAGGAGAAATGTCAGTTTACTCAAAGAGAAGGATAATAAAATGTTAAACCCAAAAGGGGAAAACAAACCCAAGGAAATAATACAAAACTGGGGACCAATTTCATTTTTTAAAAAGTTACTTAAAAAAAAAGGATCAACCTGCAAGCTAAAAAAAAAAAACATAAATACCTAAAAAAAATTCACAAGACAGACAGGGGGTTTTACCAGGGAGGGGATAATTTGGGGGTAAAATTTTAAAATTTTTGTAACATTTGCCTTACTTGAAAACAAAAAACACCTGGGGGTTTCTGGTCTCAGTCACTTTGAGAAAGGGTTTCACTCCCTAAATTGGACTATCTGGAAAAAGTTATCAGTTACTGTGGCTTTGGAAAAGGGAAAAGACTAAATGGAAAAGGGACTTTTTTTTAAAAATTTTTAAAGCTCATGGAATCTTTAAACGGAAAGGTAACCAGAGTTTTCCCCTAAGGGGGAGGATGGGCGGGCCCAAGGGGACCCAAAATCCCCCAAAACTTTTTGTGTTAGTTTTGAAGTCTAAACGAGCAAAATAAGAAGATGAGCAAATTTTAAAGGGAGGAAAATACTGACACAGAATTTAAAAAAAGCCAGTTTGAGACGACACTCGGGTTTTTATTAGAAGGGGATAAAAATCATAATTTAAAAAATTTTTAACCAAAAAGAAGAAATTTTAAAAGGGATTTCAGGTCTTTAAAATTAAAATTTTTTAAAAAAAATTTCCAACGAAAAAATTTGGGCCCAAAAAAAGGGCACAAACCCCGTGGGATTTGGCTGAAAAAAACAATGAAATGGAACCCCATAAAATTCAAAAATTTTAGGAAAATTTTTTTACAAATAATTTATCAAAACAAAAAGAAATAAAAAGTCAAATTTAAATTTACAGAGGTGCAAAACCTTTTTTAAAATTTGGTCAAAAAAATGTTTTACCCAAATCGGAAGGTTTCTGGGATTAAAATCTCTTAAATTTTTTTTTAAAAATTGAAAAACCCGTGGGTGTTTACTCCCCAAACCCCCCCCAAGTGACAAAAAAAACATTTGCCAAAAGAGGGGTTTTTAATTTTTTATGGGACAAAAAACCTGAAAAAATTTAAAAAAAAATACGCAGTTCATAATATTGAAAACGGGGTATAGGTTTGCCAGACATTCAAAAACCCTTTTTGCAAGCTTTAAAACTGTCAAGGGGTTAAAAAAATTAAAATTTCTAAAAATCAAAGGGAAGAAAATTTTTTGTAACGCTCTGCCAGAAAATAAAAAAATCTAAATCATTTTGGGGGCAAAGAAGTATTTTCAGAGTAGGGTAACCAGTTTTTTTGGGAAAGGGGTGTTTTAAAAACTTTTCACTTTGAACATACAAACAAAAATTTTGAGAAAACTGAGGGGAAATTTTCAAACAGAACCAAACTTTTAAAAATGAAAAATTTAAAAATTTACAAAAAAGCATTTTTATTTTAAAAATTATGGGTTTTACAAAGATGTAATTTATGGGGAAAATATATGGAAAAAATGGCCCTTTTTAAGTTCAAAAAATTTTTTAACAAAGTTGGAGTGCAGGAAAAAAAAACCCCCATTAAATTTTGGGTTTGTCCCCCGGCTAAACAGAATAGCCAAAAAAAAGAAACATAACAATTGAAAACAGTGTCAAGAAAGATAAAAGCAAAGTTTTGAAAAATTTTAACAAATGTTTCAAAGGGCAAAAATTTACACCAAAAAGCTCCAAAAAAAAAGATGAAAAAAATAAAAGCTTTTGCAAAATGGGAAATAAAGATACCAAAAAGCGGTTTTGACTGGGGAAAAAGTATTAAAAAAATGTCCGAAAAATCAAAGAAAAAAAATTTTAAAAATGGTTTCCCCAAATGAAACCTGCCACAGGGGTTTTTTATCAAACAACCCCTTTTGAAAAGAATGGTCTCTCAGAAAAGCGATAAATGCAGATTTTGTAAAAATGAAAGAGCACAAATTTATCATTATTTGTGGTTTTGGGCCAAAATAAAACAAGAATTCTGGGAAAGGGAAATTTGGGAAAAATTTTGAAACAGAAAAGTAACATTTTTTTCAGTTTTTCACGAAAGTCGAGCGAACTTGGGTTTGGAACCGACGAAAAAAAAAAAAACCAAACCCAAAATTTTTTATCTTAAAAAACTAAAGGGGGAAATTTTTCGGGGGATACAAGTAGAATTTAAAAAACCCCCACCAAGACTGTCTGAATTTAAAAGTCCGGGAAATTTAAAAAAAGATAAACAAAAAGAAAAGCCTGCACATATAATTTTGGGAAAAACCCCTAACCCTTATTTTTTTAAAAACTGGTTTTCCATAAAAGCCACTTGCGCAGATTAGACACAAAAGTTTTCCCCAATAAAAAAAAAAATTTTAAACCCAAAAAAAAACAAAAATTTTCATTTTTTAAATTTGAGTGTTTTATTTTTCACAGTGGCAAACCAAACCCGACACAAAAAATTTATAAAAACATTCTAAAGCTCCTGCAGTTGAGCCCTGGATCAAATATGTTTGGAATTTTCAAAAGCTATGGACCTTTCCTTTTTTTTCTTTATTCCAAATTTTTTTTAAACCTTTTCCCCCCCCCCCCCTCTTTTCCCCCGTATTTCCAACCACTTTCCCCCCCTTTTTCCGGGCAAACCTCTCTAGCCAAGAAAAACTTATTGCTTTATGCAAGAGTTGATGTTTTTTAATTTTTTTTTATTTATTTAATTTTAAATTTTTTGGGGTTTTTTTTGTCTTTTTTTTGCTCTATTTTTTAAACCCGCATCAAAAACCCCCCGCAGTTTTTATTGGGGAAATTTTTTTATATTATTTTCTGAAAAAAAAAGACTGCTATTCAAATAGATTTGGGCAATGTTGTGTATGGAATTTTCTAAAGGATATAGTATAAATCTTTTCCTTTTTGGGACATTTTATTTCATTGAATGATGTGTTACTTGTTGGGGGTAAAATTATCAAAAAGGGAAAAAAGAACCTTCGGTTTTCAAGGGGGAAAAAAAAAAAATTTTTAAAAAAAAAGCATGCAGTCCCCTACTTTTTTTGGGTTTATATATCAAATCCGGCTGAAAGAATAAATTGGTTTGATAAATTTAGTAAAATGATGGACCCCCCTAATTGACAAAGAAAGGGAAAATTTTTTGTTTGGTGGGCTTCCCAAAATTGGGCTTTTTAAAGCCCAAAAACAATGGGCCGAAAAAAGAAAACCTCATTAAATTTACAAACCCGTTTGTGGATTTGACCAAAAACGAATTACAACTAATTTCCCGAAAATTTTCCCTTGACCACATTTATGTCAAATCAAAAAATAACATTGTTGGGAAAAACTCTTCTTTCCCCCCCACGGGTGCAGTGAACACTCCCCAGTTTTTTATTACTTGGGGAAAAAGGGGGGGCCCAAAAACCAAAAACCCGTCAAAAATCAATCCTAATAGGTTTTAAAAAAGTTTAAAACGAAAAGGATTTTTTTTTTTGACCTCTACATCTCCTCTGTCCAAATATAAACCCTTATTTCCGATCCCCGAAAAAGCAACAAATGGTTTTTGGGTTAAAGTATTTTTCCAAAAACTACCCCTAAAAATGGGACCCCTCAGAGCTAAACGTGAAAAATACCAACCTTCCCCGCCCCGGGGTATCAAAGGAAATAAATAAAGAAAAACACATCAGAGAACTTTTAAAAGCAAAAAAAAAAGACCCTTTTGGTTTTTTCAAAACAGAGAAAATTTGTGACGTCAATCAAAAGAAAAGCAAAAAACAAATATTTTCAAAAAATGGCATCCCCAAAAAAAAGACTCCCCGAACTATTTTGGGAAAGCAATCCAAAAAAATTGACAAACAAAGGGTATTTTACAAACACAAATTTAAAAGTAAAGAAAATTTCCCCGACGCAGTTTTAAATATTTTGTTTAAAATTGCTGAAAAATTAATAAATAAAGAAAAATGGAAAGAAAAAGATCTGGGAAAAAAATAAACTGGGAAAATTTTAAAATCAAAAAAAATTTAAAAATTATTTGCAATTCCCCTTTCATAACAATACCCGAAGTATTTTTCATACTTTTAAAGTCACTGAAAAAAATCGAAAACCAAAATATTTATTTTCTTGGATCCCAACCCTAAACAAGTTTTTCGCAAACCCGTCCATAACAGACTCTCATACTTACATTATAACCAAAAAAAAGGGGAAAAACTGTTTTCCCGGAAAGTTTTTTAAACAAACAAAAGTTTCCCGCTGTACAAAAAATGGAGATCCGCCAACCCTTGTAACTACGACCTGTATCTATTCGTCAATTCTTTCAAAAACCCTCGAAAAACATAACCAAAAATAAATTTTCATCCATTTAAACAAAAAAAGATTTGATTCCCCCAAAAAGGGCCCGGTTTTTGGGGAAAAAACCTTCCTGCCATAAACCGCGCTTAAAGCAAAAGATTGGGAAAAAAAAATGGGTCTTTAACATTTTTAACAAAGAAATTACAGGAGTTGTCTTTTAATTTAAAAACTAGCTAAAACTTTTGATAAAAAAAACCCCTCTCCCCCCTCTTAAAAAAGCACGTTTAAAAAAGGGCTCCTGAAAATACTCTTCAGTTTATGCCCCATTTTTTTTCTAAACGAAAACAGGTTTATGTGTTAATTCCTTAAAATCAGATTTGGGAAACCAGTAAAATATGGTGGTTCCCCCAAGGATCTGTTCTTGGCCCTTTACTCTTTTTGATCCCATATAAATGATTTACCACTACGTAACCGATGGACTTTCGAAAATTTTTTGCTGATGACAACTCTTGCCTTCTAACCACCCTTCTTGCCCGGTTTTGTACGTCCGAATTTCAAGAAGTTTAAACTTCCTCAAAAGGGGCCGGGGAAAACAAACAAAATGTTTTCTTTAAAAGCAAAAAAAAAAATAAAAAAGCATGGCAAAAAAATAGCAGACCAAAAAATCAAAATAAGCCTTTTTTGAATTTTTTTTCAAATTTGTTTCTAGAAAAAAATCGAAGAAGTAAAAAAACAAAAAATTTTTGGGGGGTTTGTCATTGATAACAACTTATCATGGTCCCCAAACACGTACAAAACCCACGCAAAGAATATCCCAAAAAATATTCCATTGAAAAAAAAAAGCAATTTTCTGAATAGCATGGGTAGAAAAAAATTTTTTCATCCCAAAACCGCAATTAAGACTAAAGCTTCTACTTTAGGGGTTCAGCCAGCGCAAACATTTTGAAAAACCTTTTGCCAGATTTTCATAGGGGCCCCAATAAAATTAGTTCTCTTAAAAAACTTTCCCTTAAAATTTTAAACGATTATAAATCCTTGGAAAATCCTTCCCCTAAAGCAAAAAATCGAAATAAAAGGCAATATTTAGCATAAAGTGGTAAAAGGAAACACCTCCCCCCATTGTAAACAGTTTTTCCCGGGCGAATTTACAATAGGCACGTCCCCCAAGAAATAATGCCCCTGCCCCCGACTTACCTTTACAAATCAAGCCCCCGTATACATGGTGGCACTACTGGAACAATTTTCCTCCATTTCTGAAAGAAATCTCAATCTTTAAAATTTTTTTAAAGGAAACGCTTAAAAAGGTAACTTTTAGTAAGTTAAAAAAAATATAAAAAAAAACCGTACTAGTTGATTTCTAAATCAAATTAAAAGTCCAAATGAAAAGAAATAAAAAAAACTGTAACGATTCCAAACCTGTTTAAAACGGAAACCTTTCACGTGTCATTTGAACCACAAACAATTTAAAGGGTTAAGCTAAAATTTACATGGGTTTTTTAAAACCCTTGATGATATCGCTCAAATTTCATTTTGTTATTTTATGTATAGGTGTTTCAAGTCTTTTTTGGGCTCTTGTTTCCCCTTTTTTAATTTTTACTTTAAAATTATTTTTCCCCCCCCCCCCCCTCCCCTACCCACCCCCCCAAACCCCCAAAACCCCGCTTTTCGCTCCTTTCTCTCCCTCTCCTCTCACTCACTTTCTCTCCTCTCTCCCTCCTTTTTCTCTCTCCTTCCCCTCTCTCCTCCTCTCCCCTCTTCCCTTTTTTTCTTTCCTTTTTCGCATAAGGATGCTTGCCCCATCTTGTCGTTTTTCTTTTGTAGTATTAAATCTGTTAAATTTTTAAAAAGTTTTTTTTCAAGTTTACTGGGGTATTTTTCTTTTTTTCCTTTTTTTGTTTTCCATATTGACTTGTGTGTTTTTTCATGTGGGGTTTTTTTTTTTTTTTTTTTGCTTTTTTTCCCAGGGGTGGGGGGAAAAAAAAAAACCCTGTTATTTTGGGTTTATCTCATTTCCCTGGTGAAATAAAATTTCGGGCGTTCGTTCGTATGCTCCCCTTTTTTTGTGTCTTTGCCTTAACTTTTTAAGGCACCTCCCCCGATAGTTTTTTAACTTTAAAAACTGTGTTTCGCTGTACATCGAAATTTACACAAGCAATTAAACGAAAATTTTCAGTTACAATGTTTTTTTAAAAACAAAAAAGAAAAGTGTTTAAAAATTTTGCAGTCGCCTTAGTCAGCCTGACACAGCAATAAAAGTCCCCAATTGTACGCCCCTCTCCCCCTCACGGGCCAACATGGGGCCCGGCGATACCCATACAAACCCAAAAAGGTTATTGGAGTGTTGGAAAATAAAAAAGAAGAAAAACATGCCGCTTTTCCCGTTACTGGCCAGATAATACCCAAAAGGCCCTTTAAAAGGTCGAAAAAGCTGTGTTAAACCTGCGTAGCGGGGTGTGTGTGTGGTGTGGTGTGTGTGTGGGGTGTGTGATGCGTGGTGCGGGCGGCGGCGTGCTGTGGTGTGTTGTGGTGTGTGGGTGTGTTTGTGTGTGTGGTTGTGTGGGGGTGTGTACGTGCTTTAAAAATTTCATGTCACAAGTCGCCGTTTAGCCGCTGGGGGGGGGGGGGGGGGCCTTGTTTTCAATGAAACGGGACATGGGCATATTTTTTACATGGGAGGTTTTTTTTTTTTCATATTTGGGGGGGACGGGTAAACTAGTATTTGTATTTGGAGGAGGGAGGAGGAAAGGGAGGAGGAGGAAGGAAAAAGGAGAAAGGGGGGAGGGGGGAAAAGGGGAGGGGGGGAGGGGAAAAGGGTAAAAAACATTTGGGACGAGTACATAAGTTGCATTTTTTCCTCCGGTACAGACCCCAAAAATTTAAAAAAAAATTTTACAGTCCACGGGTTTTCCTATACACAACGGGCTATCGTCCCGGTTAGAGCCCAATGAAGTAAAAACCCCCGCTGGCCTAGTTTACTACTGAACTTTTTTCTCTCTTTTTTTTTTCAGGAAAGCATAATTTGAGTTGATGGAATGTTTTTAAAAGAAACCCTCAATAAATTTTTTTAATAACAATATGTATAAAATTGGGATGTATGTATGTATGTTTTATGTATTTAAAGTAAATAATTTTTTAAGTAGTAAAATTAATTTAAATAAATATGTAAAGTATGTATGCATGTTCCCCGGGGTGTATATACTACTATATTTTGATGTAAACCCTGTTTCAACGTAAAGGGATGAAAAATTTTCAACGAAAGCATGCATGTTTTAAAAAACGAGGTAAAAGAATGTTTTAAAAACGTAGGTATAATGTTTCCCAACGTAAAGTAAGTATGAAAAGTTTACAACGAAAGCATGCATTTTTTAACCCAAAGTAGGTATGAAAAGTTTTTCAACGAAAGGGAAAATGTTTACCCCGAAAGGGAAGAAAGTTTAAAAAACCCTAGCATGCATGGGTTTCCAAAAGTAGGGATGAATGTTTAAAAAGTTTTGGGTGCTGTTTACCAAAGTAGGTAGGAAAGTTTTTCAACGAAAAAATGAAAGTTTACAACGGGAGGTATGAAGTTTACAAGTAGATATGAAATTTTTCAAAGTAGCATGCATGTTTTTTTTTTGTTGTTTTTTTTTTCGTTCGTTTGTTTTTTTTCCTTTTTTATAAATTTTAAGAAAGTATGTGGATTTGTATGTATATTTAAACCGTAAATCTATAAAGCATATGCATGTATTAAAACATTTTATTTATTTCCAAAAAAATTTTGTGAAGGGTATGTTTGGGGGGAAAATGACAAACTGAAACCAAAAAACTTTTGCCCCCCCTGTGCATATGTTTTTCTTTTTTGCCTGAAAACATTCTCTGGACCTGATCCCGAGGGCCCAGTGAAGGGGTTCCCCCTTTCCCCCCAAAATCCAAACCTTCCCCCAAAAAAAAAAAAGCAGATGGGGCTACTGACCTTTTCCCCACGGATCAATGGCGTCCCAAAAAGCTCCGAGAGAACCCAAAACCCCAAAAAGCGGGAAACAATGGCGTCCAACCCACTCCGAAGAAAACACCCAAAAAATGGTAACAAAGGCCCAATGCCCGAGAGACGCCCCAAACATCGGGAACAAAGGCGTCCCAAAAAAAAAAACTCCGAGAGAAAGACACAAACAAAAGGGGAAACAATGGGGGTCCAACTACTCCTTTGAGACGACACCAAAAATTTGGGATCAAAGGGGTCCCAAATACTCCGAAAAACACACAAACAGCGGGATCAAAGGGGTCCAACAAGCTCCGAGGACGACACAACCAGCGGTAAAAAAAAAAAAAGGGGGTCCAACTAGCCCCCGAGAGACGACACAAACAGCGGGATCAAAAGGCGTCCCCAAAAACGCCCCAGAGACGACACAAAAGCGGAACAAAGGGGCCCCAAATAGCCCGAGAACGACACAAACCCGCGGGTTTAAAGGGGTCCCAAATAGCCCGAGGAACACACAGCGGGATCAATGGGGTCCAACAAACTCCGAGAGACGACCCAAACAGCGGGATCAATTTGGGGTTTCCCAAATAGCTTCGAGAGGGCGAAACAAACAGGGTAAAAATGTCGTCCCCCAAAATCTCCGTAGACGACACAAAAAAGCGGGATCAATGGCGTCCAACAAACTCAGAGAGACGACACAAACAGTGGTAACAATGGCGTCCAACAAACTCCCCAGAGACGACAAAAAACAGCGTTTTCAATGGCGTCCAACTACTCCAAAAGACGACACAAACAGCGGAATCAATGGCGTCCCCCCTAGCTCCGAGAACACACCCAAAAGCGGTATCAATGGCGGGCCCAAATACTCCGAGAGACCACACAAACGGGGGTATCAAAAATTTTGGGGTCCCCAAATAGCTCCGAAAACGACCCAAACAGGGTATCAATGGCGTCCCCTAGCTCCGAGAGACGAAAACAAACAGCGGAAACAATGGCGTCCAACTAGCTCCGAGAGACGACACAAAAAGCGGAAACAATGGGTCTAACAGCTCCGAGAGACGACACAAACAGCGGAATCAATGGCGCCCAAACTAGCTCCGAGAGACGACACAAACAGTGGTACAATGGCTCCAACTAGCTCAGAGAGACGACACAAACAGCGGTACAATGGCGTCCAACTAGCTCCGAGAGACGACACAAAAAGCGGTATCAATGGCGTCCAACTAGCTCCGAGAGTCGACACAAACAGCGGTATCAATGGCGTCCAACTAGCTCAGAGAGACGCACAAACAGCGTATCAATGGCGTCCAACTACTCCGAGAGACGACACAAACAGCGGTATCAATGCGTCCAACTAGCTCCGAGAGACGACACAAACAGTCGTATCAATGGCGTCCAACTAGCTCAGAGAGACGACACAAACAGCGGTATCAATGGCATCCAACTAGCTCAGAGAGACGACACAAACAGTCGTATCAATGGCGTCCAACTAGCTCAGAGAGACGACACAAACAGTGGTAATCAATGGCGTCCAACTAGCTCAGAGAGACGACACAAACAGTCGTAATCAATGGCGTCCAACTAGCTCAGAGAGACGACACAAACAGCGGTATCAATGGCGTCCAACTAGCTCAGAGAGACGACACAAACAGCGGTATCAATGCGTCCAACTAGCTCAGAGAGACGACACAAACAGTGGCAATACTTGCCTTCACACCCAACTCGCCATTTGGCTGTCTGTTGATGGCATTTCGATCTCCTTCACTGCGCACCGTCGTGCGCACGCACGCACGCACACACACACACACACACACAGACAGACACTGTCAACCTCGGGTGATGTCGATGGAGTAAGGACTAGCGCACAGCCCAAACACACTCACAGCTTTGCTTACAATCTCGTTCATATATCATGCATTCGTCACATCAAACCACTAGAAAGTCTATAACTTTACTACACATGATCATAGAACGAAACATCAATGCATATGGAATCAAACAAAATAAAACATTCTCTCTTCCTGAGCTTCACAAAATCATTTATCTAAAACATCATTAACTAACCCGGTATAAATAGATTTTCTACTTTACCTGGCCAGGTGATCTTAACTATTCACGAATCACTGTCTTTTCTTTTCTTTTTTTTTCTTTCTTTTCACTGTCACTTCACACAGCACGACACAACTGCTGGCACTGGTCTTGGTCTGCTGGCGCCTGGTCAGGTTAGACTGTTGGCACTGGCGTTGGTCTGTCGGTGAAAGTGGCGCTGGCCAAGTAGAGGCGAACCCCAGTGAAGATAGAACAGTGACTATCAACATCGATCTGTCTCCTTTCTTCTTCCTGCATAACGCATTGCACTCTCTCTCTCTCTCAGTCTAGAACCCC
>JAFLJL010013417.1:0-11116 GCA_018398815.1 Conus ventricosus
AACAGTTCCCCTGTTGTTCCCAAAAGGAAAATGACGTCAAGTCCAATGACGCTGGAAAGATGACGCGAAATAGGGCGTGGAGAAATCAGGACAAAGAACACCAGAACAATAAGGAACATTCTGACTCCCCAAGTGTTTTGATTATTAGTGATTCTACCTTCAATAAGATCGATTCAGTCCGACTGGGGATGGCCTATGGTCTTCAAGTTGCAACCCGAAAGGCGTTTGTCATTGATGACATCCAAACAGTAGCTGAGCAGGCTAGGGAAGATCTGTCTCCTGCTCCAGAGTGCGTAGTTTTGCACGTGGGGATAAACGACCTTAAAGGAAAAGAAGCAGTTGAAAGCGGAAAAAAAATGGTGTCTGCCATAGAGACTGTTAAGGATACGTTCCCCCAAGCCAAAACAGTTTTCAGTAAGGCTCTTCCGGTTAGACTAGAGAGACTGGAGGCAAAGCGCATGGTATACAATGCTCATGTGCACTCCGTATGCATTGAAACAAAATCAAAAACGTCTCTTTCGTGCGGTATGACACTGTCAGTCAGGTGAGACATTATCAGGATCTCTTTCCCCCAGTCACGAAGGGGCGCGTTGATGGCAGGCTTCCTTGGGCGACATCTCCATAATCTCTTCTGGGAGCAGCCAAAAACGCAGACAGACGTGGGGAAAGTTCTTTGGCAGAGGATGGTCGCGCCCCCGTGGCTTCCCGCCTCCTCCTGGTGTTCGATGGCTCCCCCTTGGGTTGTGAGAAATTGATTCATTGAATATCGAACTTGAACTTGAAGATTATGAAGCAACAATGTAATGGGTATTTCAAAATTTTACAGTGGAATGCAAGGTCTATTTCCACTAACTTACTATCATTCGAAATCATGTTCTGCAGGGAAATTATTGTGTGCTAGCCCTTCAGTCTCTCAATGTTAAAAAAAGGAGCTTCCCAATATTAAGGATTTTTATTATCCTCCACTTTTTACCATTAACAGATTAAATGAAAAAGTTCAATGCGCATTATATAAGGTGTGGCTTTGAACATTCAAATATTCTTCCGTGGCCAGCACCAAATGATAAAGAAGGCTGTTTTGCTGTCGGTGCTGCAGTTAAAGTAAATGATAGCTCAATATATAACATATTATCAATGTATTATACCCATCTGGCCCAAAGGAGGACAATACAGATTGGCTTAAAAATACGGATTTCTCTAAGAAAAAATGGATAGTTTTGGGTGATTTTAATGCCCATGCCCCTTTCTGGGATACAAACAGCTCCAAAGTAACATGTAATAGGTTTGTTGAAAATGTTGTAGATTCGGAGTTAATATTATTGAATGATGGTCGTATTACAAGAATTCCTGATGTCTCAACTCATAATCCCAGCGCTATTGATTTATCTTTAGTGTCCTCAAACTTAGCTGTAGATTATGATTGGTCCCCAGGAGAGATTGTCTTGGTAGTGATCATCTTCCCATTACCATCGCTCTCAATGTCAATTTCAATTCAAAGTCGACAGATCCAGTGGAAAAACATACCAAATATAACTACAAATTTGCAAATTGGGAAGATTACAGCAAATTCTTACAGTCTCGTGATCCTGATTCAATAATCAATGAAGATATCGATAAATTCTATTCAAATTTTAAGAAAATATTACTACTTGCAGCTGATAAGGCGATACCAAAATGTGGTTTCAAGAAATTGGTAAATAAACTGGTAATGTGTGGTGGACAGAGGAGTGTAAAATAGCCGTGACATCAAAGCGCATGGATTAGAAATAAGACTGAAGAAATTTTCAATCCATGAAAATACAGAAAAATATTTGCAAAAGGTCATCGCTCAAAGCAAAAAGACATATTGGGAAATATTTTGCAACTCGGAGATTACAGAATCAAAGGATATGTACAAGGTTTGGAAAAAAAATAAAAGAGATGGAAAAAATTGTAACATAACACAGTCATTTCCTGTGAAACTAGATACGGAATTTCCAACTGCTTTGGATAAGGCTGAGGCATTTGTGACTACTTTTTCATGTAACAGTTGTTTTGCAAGTCTGAATTCAAGGCTAAGCTTTTTAGAACAACCAAAGAAAAAAAATGATGTGTATTCAGACCCTAGCCCAATTCAAGAACACTATTTAAATTCTCCTTTACAAATTACAGAATTGAAAGAAGCATTAGCTTCTATTTCTTCTTCAATTTCAGCAGTTGGTCTAGATGGCGTTTCTTACCAGATGCTCTGTCACATGCCTTTTCTTGGATAGGTTTGCTACATTCTTTATTCCAAAATGTTGGGATATTGGCGCTATTCCTAAATCTGGAAGAGTTCAGTAGTTGTACCAGTTCTAAAAGAGGGCAAAATTAGATCTTCGGTTAACAGCTTAGACCAATTTCGCTTACTTCTCATGTTGGAAAAATTATGGAAAAAATTATACTCAAACGGATCACTTTTTATGTGATGAAAAAATAACATCATTCCAGTTCAGCAGGCTGGCTTTAGGAAAGGGAGATGCACTACAGATTCATTTGGTTAAGCTTACTACTCAGGTCAAACGTCAATTTCACGAAGAAAAAGTACACTAGCTACATTTTTTTACGTTAAAAAACCTTATGATAGTGTTTGGCATGCCAGAATATTGTTCAAATTAAAGAGGATTGGAATTTGTGGCAAATTGTATGGATAATTATATTAAAGCCTTTTTGAAGGATAGACACATGTGTACAAAATTGGCAATACCTACTCATTTTTCAGAAGTGTAGATATGGGGATTCCACAAGGTTCAATCATTGCTCCAATTTTATTCTCCATTTTTGTTTATGACCTTCCAAAAGCTTTGTCTAAGAACACACATGTGGTTCAATACGCTGATGACATTGCAGTATGGATAAACACTAGTTTAAGAAAAAGTTCGAATAAGAGGATTATCAGTCATGTGCAGACAATTTATCGGCAGGAACTAAACAATTTATCAAATTATATAAAAGAAAATGGTTTAAAATTGTCAGGTGAAAAAACATGTTTGATGCTATTTAATAATGGTGAAATCTTCCATATTACCTATTTTGAACTTAGAGGATAATATCTTGAAATATCAAAACTGTGTTAAATTTATAGGAGTCTTTTGACAACAAAACTTAGTTGGAAAAAGCATATAGAACATTTATTAACCAAGGCAAGAAAAAGATAAAACTTTTTAAAATAAAATCGGAAATGAAATGAGGTAGGGAACAGTAAAACATAAACAGTAAACAAGTGGGGTATGTTTTGCTCCCATAAGGAAACCTAACACATCTTCAAACCATCTTCAAACTCCCCTCTCCTCTCTCCTCCCCTCAAGTCAAATCTTTTGCCAGACAGTTCAGTTGTTGGCCTGCGCTTGTTTTTTCCCCCACTATTAGATTGTTCGTCTATGTTTTGTCTGACTTTATTCAAGTTTAAAAGGCTGTGCCAGTCTTGAATAAAAGTTACTCTGTGTTAGGTTTCCTTATGGGAGCAAAACATACCCCACTTGTTTACTGTTTATCGTTTACTGTTCCCTACCTCATTTCATTTCCGATTTTGCTTTGATTAAATTGAGGTTATTTGTATTTGTTTCTGTCCGTCTGTGTGTTTGTCTTTTGATCTCCCTTGCATCTTTGGGTGGATCCTCAGCGTAGGCTAAAAGACTGTCCCCTACATTTTATATTATTGCATAATGTCTTTAGTTTTACAGCAACTTTTTTTCCTTCCCACACTTTCGTTTGGTTGCATTTACTACTCTTCGCTGGCTGCTCTGGGGGTGCTATTGGATTCTTTTTTGCACCCATGGTGCTGAGAACACCACAGTATTATGGACTGTGGTGTGTCTCTATTTGACGCCGGGAGCGCAGACACAACCAGCCGTGTCTCCCTGATGAGTCCCGATCCAGCGGGCGAAAGGCCTCGGAGCAGGCAATACAAATATATCTGTCTTCAAAAGGGATTGCGATGGTTCCTATGCAGTAGAGGAAAGTTTTCATATAACATTTTGGTTTATTTTTTCCCAGTTTACTCATCTTCAAACTCCTCTTCCTCCCATCCCATCTTTCCACGTAAGTTGCCATCTTTGTCAGTACGTTCATTGATTGCTCGTGTTTTTTCCCCCTATTGTTTTTATTTAAGTTTAGTCTGACTATTTCAAGTTAAAAGCTGTGCCAGTTTGAATAAAGTAACTCTGTAGGTTTCCTTTATGGGACATTACCCCACTTGTTTACGTTTTCGTTTACGTTCCTACCATTTCATTTCGATTTGCTTTGATTAAATTGAGGTTATTTGTATTTGTTTCTGTCCGTCTGTGTGTTTGTCTTTTGATCTCCCTTGCATCTTTGGGTGGATCCTCAGGCGTAGGCTAAAAGACTGTCCCCTACATTTTATATTATTTGCATAATGTCTTTAGTTTTACAGCAACTTTTTTTCCTTCCCACACTTTCGTTTGGTTGCATTTACTACTCTTCGCTGGCTGCTCTGGGGGTGCTATTGGATTCTTTTTTGCACCCATGGTGCTGAGAACACCACAGTATTATGGACTGTGGCGTGTCTCTATTTGACGCCGGGAGCGCAGACACAACCAGCCGTGTCTCCCTGATGAGTCCCGATCCAGCGGGCGAAAGGCCTCGGAGCAGGCAATACAAATATATCTGTCTTCAAAAGGGATTGCGATGGTTCCCTTATGCAGCTAGAGAAGAGTTTTCATATCTGTAACATTTTTTTTTTTTAATTTCATTTTCCCAGTTTCTCCATCTTCAAACTCCTCTCTCCTCCCCTCAAGTCCAAATCTTTGCCAGACAGTTCAGTTGTTGGCCTGCGCTTGTTTTTTCCCCCACTATTAGATTGTTCGTCTATGTATTTGTCTGACTTTATTCAAGTTTAAAAGGCTGTGCCAGTCTTGAATAAAAGTTACTCTGTGTTAGGTTTCCTTATGGGAGCAAAACATACCCCACTTGTTTACCGTTTATTATAATATCACTACTCATCTCCGATTGTGGGCTATGACTTACAAAGATTTGTCATTTGTTTCTGTCGTCTTGTGTTTGTCTTTTATCTCCTTGAATTATGTATCCTCAGCATAGCTAAAAACGTCACTAAGTTTGATATAATTGCATAATGTCTTAGTTTACACATTCCTGCCCAACTTTCGTTTGCATTTAATTTCGCATGCTGCGGGGGTTTGATTCTTTTTCACCATGGCTCAGAACTACCAATATTATGACTGTGGCAGTCTCTATTTGACGCCGGGAGCGCAGACACAACCAGCCGTGTCTCCCTGATGAGTCCCGATCCAGCGGGCGAAAGGCCTCGGAGCAGGCAATACAAATATATCTGTCTTCAAAAGGGATTGCGATGGTTCCCTTATGCAGCTAGAGAAGAGTTTTCATATCTGTAACATTTTTTTTTTTAATTTCATTTTCCCAGTTTCTCCATCTTCAAACTCCTCTCTCTCTCCTCCCCTCAAGTCCAAATCTTTGCCAGACAGTTCAGTTGTTGGCCTGCGCTTGTTTTTTCCCCCACTATTAGATTGTTCGTCTATGTATTTGTCTGACTTTATTCAAGTTTAAAAGGCTGTGCCAGTCTTGAATAAAAGTTACTCTGTGTTAGGTTTCCTTATGGGAGCAAAACATACCCCACTTGTTTACTTTTTAAAAATAATCAACTATCAGCCCTGGGGGCAAGACACAAAAACTTTAGTGCATTTGTCTACTTCTTTAGTTCGATCCAAATTAAAGTATGGCCAAGAAGTATATTATTCTGCTCCAAAATATCTGTTAAAAAAGCTACAAAGTTTGGATAGCAAAGCAGTGAAACTGGCCTTAGGTGTACCAGTTCATGCAAATACTATCAAAAGTTATCAAGCTGCAGAGGTTTTACCTTTTCAAGAACAACGGCTCATAGACGTATCAAAATATAATGATTAGAAGTCTGTCAGTTAAGAACTCAAATACAACAGAACTATTGATGGATTCCAACAAAGATTATCCCAAACGAGCTAGAAGTATTTTATATTTACAACCAATTAGAAATTACGCGTATAAGCTTATGTCTGATTGTAACATTGATTTATCAATAGTTTCTGAAGATCCCATCACGCCCAAGATTCCCCCTTGGGAGCATTTGTGTGGAAATTTTGATTATAATGACACAAGTGTTTCTAAGACTGAAAACGTTAATCTCTTGGTTAGTGAGGTCAGGGTTCATCTTGACAATTTTTATAGCAATCACCTGAAAATTTACACTGATGGTTCAGTCCTAGATAACTGTCATGTGACGTAGCCTCACATCAAGGCATGTGACGCTCCATCACATGTAGTTTAGTGATATGAATCATTTCCCCATGCCACAACTAAAAAGGAAGAATATTCATGTGGCTTGACTAGTGTGGCGGGCGTCCCCAAATAATTGTGAGAATGACTCATTAAATAAACAACGGTGGTCATTGGGTAAAAGTGACCACTGAGAGATAAGGTGCTGGTCATGTGTTTTGAACACTGAGTATGCGCTCACTTGGAGGAGGGAGGAAAGAATCAGTTTTAGCCCAGCAGATGGCCTAGAGACTCGAACCTGTCAGGACGCTGGTCCTCACTGCTGACCAGTCATTACCAGGTGAGCCATAGATAGTTGGGGAAAGCTACAGGGGAAAACCTAAAGAAAAGAGAAAGAAAGAATATGTTGACTTGGGAAGCAGGTTACTTACACGAACCTTATTCGTGTTTCAGCCCTTCACCTTTCACCTTCACCTTTCACCCCGTGAGGTGGTTAAAGATGGCCATGGTGTGGAGAACACACCGGTAGTTCAGCCCCAGCAAATAAAGACTCCAGGGAGAGGAGTCGGAACTCATCATATCTCCAGTGACGGGAGAATTCAAGGGGGCGATACGCTGTCTGAGAGAGACAGGGAATCATGACAGTATGGAGCGAGTCTTATATCTGATGCAGGCATAGCATCAATGATTGAAAGAATTATTTATTCTCCTGGTCTGGATCTTGGGCCAGTGTTATGTGAAGGCCATGACTTTACAGAAACTTGTATTGATGTAAATGGGAAAATTGGTTACAAGGATGCATGTATAAAATCTGTTTATAAATTGTTTGATGTGATTTAGTAAAGTGTTTTTCCATGAAGGAGAGGGGGAGAAGAAAAAACATTCGGTAGTGCGCCTTTTGGTTGATTGGAAGATTGCGTGTGCGTATGGAGTAAATGCTGTCGTGAATGCGTGTGTGCAAAAGTGACAGTGTGACAATAACATTGGTAGTGGTTCTGGTGTTGTCATTCCTAGCCTAAATGTGAAAAAGAATTATCATATTGGCAAGGGTTTTCCATATTTACAGCAGAATTATATGCAATATTGAAGGCTTTGAGCTACATTTATGATGCTCCCATGCCTTTTCATAATATTCTCATATGTGTTGATTCAAAATCTGTCTTGCAGTCTCAGGAACATTGGGATGGTAAGGCTCGGAAAGATTTACTTTTTGATATTCATCACCTTATACATGTTTAAGGATTCATGGAATATGTATTGACTTTTGCTGGGTTCCCTCTCATAGTGGGTTGAAATGGAATGAAGCAGCAGATATACTTGCTAAAACTGGAGCTAAACATTGCCTTGATTGTAATTTATTATCTTCACTGAAAGCATCTTGGTCAGAAATGCTGCTAAAGTTAGAAAATTGTGTTTATAACAGAAATTGTGGAGAAAATCTCAAATATGTAAATACTTGTCCTCGTCACATTTCCAAGATAGTAACAAAACTCAAGTTAAATGCATGGAACACAAAATATTCTTGCCATGTTTTTTGTACTTGTGGTAAGCCTATTTCAGTGCATCATTTGTTGATAGAATGTTCGGTCTTAACTCCAATTTATAAGGAACATTCTATTGATATCAACGTCCAAGATATCAGTCAAATATTGTCCAGCCCTTCTATCATAAACATTGCTACTATTATCGCACGATCTGAAATTGCCAAGTTGCTTTGATGCGTGTTTATTTTTACCACTAATTCAAAAAGTTCTTGTTGTTATTTTTTATCTTTGAGGTTAAGCTTTGTTAGTTAGAGATGACGTTTTAAATTATTTTTCGTCTAATATCATCAATGGTGAACAGACGTTAAATAAACCACTGAACTGATCCCCTGTTGTTGGAACTAACTATGTTATACACATTTCCCCTGTCGTTGGAACTAACTACATTATAAACAGCTCGGATTTCGTTAGAACTAACTACATTATAAATAGTTCTCCGTCGTTGTAACTAACTTTAGTTCCCCCGTCGTTGGAACTAACTAACATTAGAAACATTTCCCCCATCTTTGAAACTAACTAAATCATAATAAACATTTTCCCCGTCATTGAAACTAACTAAATCATAGACATTTCCCTCGTCATTGAAACTAACTAAATCATAAACATTTCCCCCGTCATTAAAACTAACTAAATCATAAACATTTCCCAATTTGTCAAACGTGTAAATATCGTTTCACATTGTTTAAAAAAAAAAAGAAGAAAATTGAGGCTTGCTTAATGGCTACAGTTCTGCGTTTTGAAGAAACATTTTACTTGATTCCCCCCCCCCCCCCCCCCCCCCGCATTTTTTGTCTTCGTTTAGAGCAGAGCGCGGGTAACATTTTGATAGAATGTCAATTGTGCATTGATAGTACTTCCAGAACCTTGAGGTTGTTTCCAGAGTGTGTCGGAGACGATCATGGCAGCTAACTACAGGACAAAGACGGCAAGGGAGTGTACCCTTGACAAAACGGTTGTCTTTCTTGAGAAATGTTGCACGAAGACTCGGAGTCTCATCTCTTTCTGACGGTCACTGACCACAGGGCTGGACAGGAATGTAGGTCATCAAACTGTCTCAATGTTTCTGACCACAGGGCTGGACAAGAATGTAGGTCATCAAACTGTCTCAATGTTTCTGACCACAGGGCTGGACAACAATGTAGGTCATCAAACTGTCTCAATGTTTATTCTTTGCAGGACGTGTTACAATCGACACGGTTCAGATCACTGAATGACAAGCGTTATCTCTATAACTGTAATCAACGGGCTGCTCAAAGACGGTTTGATATAGTTCATTTCTTTCAGACGCTTCTGACCAATGACAGATAGAAATATTAAATTTGATTAAATTTAGAAAGTGATAAAACTGAGAAGAAAATGAAACCAAAAACACACCCTGTTCAGTGGTGAAATGCCTCACTGAATTCTGCCTCCAGTGATCTATCACTGTGTCATAATGATCCGTTCTCCCTGATAAAAAATGAAGACATACTGAAATACTGAGCTCACAAAACTTTAGACAACAAGAATGCAATCTGGCAACTTACCCACACCTTAGAATGTGTGGCAGCAACATCCAGGTGCTGAGATTACTCGTGCTCAGTGATTCTGCCAGTGGGGAAAGGCCAGCTGGAAATGTTGATGGGAAAGCTGAATGAGTGCGATGGATTGATGGCAGTATTCTCTCTGAAAGCTGAATGAGTGCGATGGATTGGTGGCAGTATTCTCTCTGAAAGCTGAACGAGTGCGATGGATTGATGGCAGTATTCTCTCTGAAAGCTGAATGAGTGCGATGGATTGATGGCAGTATTCTCTCTGAAAGCTGAATGAGTGCGATGGATTGATGGCAGTATTATCTCTGAAAGCTGAATGAGTGCGATGGATTGATGGCAGTATTCTCTCTGAAAGCTGAATGAGTGCGATGGATTGATGGCAGTATTCTCTCTGAAAGCTGAATGAGTGCGATGGATTGATGGCAGTATTCTCTCTGAAAGCTGAATGAGTGCGATGGATTGGTGGCAGTATTCTCTCTAAAAGCTGAACGAGTGCGATGGATTGATGACAGTATTCTCTCTGCCACTCTGCCCTCACTGTCGAATCCTCTGTCTTTCACTCTGTTCCCTGTCTTTCAAATCCACATCAATAACTGTGATTGTCATGGTAATAAATGAAGTAAACGCACGGTCTGAAATCGTTGTCTTCCAGAGTTTATAAACTACAAGTCCGTAAAGAGTGTTGTATCAGCAACAACGCTGATCAATATACGGCACTGATTATTGTTTTTCTGCAAAAAAAAAAAACTTGACGATGAGGGAGCTACTCATTAATGCCGTTTGATCATGTTGTTCAACCCTTCTAATGAATGAAATAACTATGACAACTTCCGACAATACAGCTCAGTGTATCTGGCAGGTAATAAAAGTTGATGACATGACATAGAGCTGTAGTGGCTGTTCTGATGATTTATCCCTGAAATATCCGTGGTAAAATACACGAGAGGGTGGTTTACCGTGCGTTACACCGTGTTCTGTGGGGCAGCGGAGCTGTGGCCGTGGAGGTCCCAGGAGACAGGAGCAGGTGGCCGTAGCGTGGTGCCGCCATGCAATGAGCATGCCCACACACAGCAACAGCACCACACGGCGTGTGCCGGCACCACGGAGAATAGCACCTCCACTCTCTTAACAACACTAGGAACTGATCAGAAATTTGATTGACTCTCTCAGCAAGACCAGCTGCTGGAAAGGCTTGGCTGACAAGATTTACAATGGGAGAGAACTCGTGCTCACTGCTGTGTCACAAGGGAGATGCCGTTCTGGTTGTGTTGTAGCTGAGTCAACGAACACTGAAGAGTTACCCACTCAACCTTGTTCTACACCAGTTCTCTTCCTTTCACCGGGCCCTAATAGGTAGTCAGCCTGCTGGTCTAAAAAGAACCTAGGAGTTGTTTGCAGCAGATATTTGACATTCGAACAGAAACATAGTCATCAATACCTCAGTTCGCACCAAAATTTGCTCCAAAAGCATTTTGTCAATAAAATCAATAGTCAGCAAAACATAAGCCAACTTACAGGTTTTTCAAAGTTATCAAAACTGATCCACACACAAAGAGAGAGAGAGAGAGAGAGAGAGAGAGAGAGAGAGAGAGAGAGAGAGATCTGTCAGTTTGGTCTGAGCCTAGTTTCTCATAATACACATGAATGAAGCATTTTTGACAATTTCTAACAGAATTCTCTGACATCTTTTGTAATACCAAACTGGAAAAACACAACATCTCCCTGATTCGTTTCATTTTCTCTGCCTGTCTGTCTCTCTTTGTTGGCCAGTCGTTT
>JAFLJL010013418.1:0-17500 GCA_018398815.1 Conus ventricosus
TCTCTCTCTCTCTCTCTTCTCTCTCTCTCTCTCTCTCCTCTTCTCTCTCTCTCCACACCCTACTTCCCCATCGTGGTTCTACCCAAGGGAGCGCGCAATGTGAAAATCCGGGAGAAGTCCATCTCCTCCAACTACCTGGCCATCCGCAACATCTACGGCCAATACTACCTCAACGGCGACAGGTGAGCTGGTGTGGAGGGATCGGCAGATCACACACACACACACACACACACACACACACACACACACACACACACACACACACACAAACACACACACACACACACACACACACACACACACACACACACACACACACACACACACAATCGCTCCAAGTTGTGAATGGGACACATTTAAAGGGTGACATCCCATTTGGTCTACTCCCATTTCGTCTACTCCCATTTCGTCTACTACTCCCATTTCGTCTATTTCCATACTGACCATACTGCAAGGCTCCCCCCTGGCGTAACCAGTGTCCCAGTCTACTCCAAAGCAGAATCGATGGTCTTTAGATTAGAGTAGGGCGAAGCCCGAGAGAGGACGAAGGACGAATGAACGAAGGCCGTTAGGCCAAGTCGTGCTCACACATTTCTGAGTAGGCGAAATGGGAGTAGACCAAATGGGAAGTAACCATTTAAAGACTCGCTAGGCAGTGATCATTTACCAATAGTTATTTCCATCAAAGTAAAACAAACTATTTCTGATCTCACTAAAGATCAAATCCCAAAATTTAACTACAACAAAGCTGATTAATTGGGATAGATTTGAAAACATGCTTTTTATTTGCAATTGCGAGAAGATGATGGTTGATGATGTTGATACAAGCTACATGAAATTTGTTGATACTGTTTTGCGTGCAGCTGAGCTTTCAATCCTAAATGTAATCCTGATAAAACAAGAAAATATACAGGAAATGTTTGGTGGAATGTTTCCTGTGAAGAAGCAAGAGAACAAAAAATGGAGGCTTATAAAATGTATCTAAAAAATAAAACAGATCCAGAAAAGATTGCTGGAAAAAAACAAAGCAAAAATCACAGTAATAGAGTGAATGAAAAAGCAAAGGAAGAATATTGGTCAAATTTCTGTGAAAATGAGGTTCAAAATCATAAAGATCTCCAGAAAACGTGGAAAAAAATAAAAGAAATGAAAAATGGAATAAGTCATCCTGGGTACCCCTTAAAAATTGGAAAATAACGATTTTCCTTCCAATTTTGAAAAGGCTGAAGCATTTGCAGATGCATTTGCAAAAAATAGTAACTTCGAAGGCCTCTCAGAAGAACAAAAACAGCTTAGAGAAAAATGGACGAAAACGAAGACAATGAAAAAAGTCCCAATAACAATCACTATACAAATGCTCCTATTACTTTTCAGGAAACAAAAGATGCAATTTCAAACCTTGGATCAAAGAAAAAATCTGTGGGACCAGATGCAATTTCCAATGAAATGATAAAACATTTACCAGTTAATATAACACTTTTTCTAAGTTCATTTTTTCAAAAATGTTGGTTTGAAGGGATTCAGCCATTCTTATGGAAACAATCTACTGTTACCCCTATTCCCAAGGAGGGAAAGTCAAAATCAGATGAAAATAATTACAGACCTGTCGCTCTTACATCACATGTGGGAAAACTTATGGAAAGAATAATTCTAAAAAGGCTTGAACATTTCTGTGAAAAAAATGATATAATACCAATACAACAGGCGGGTTTTAGAAAGGTAAATCATCAGTTGATCATTTAGTAAAAATTACCACACAGATTAAACATCAGTTTTCACGTAGGAAAAACGTACTTGCCACTTTTTTTGACATTAGAAAGGCATATGACCAAGTTTGGCATTCAAAACTTCTAAACAAACTAAGATCCATAGGTATTTCAGGTTTGTATGTATAACTATATAAAGGCATTTTTAAGTGAAAGAACAATACAGACTAAGGTTGGTAATGCCTACTCTAATCAAAGACGTACACAGATGGGAATCCCACAAGGAGGTGTAATAGCCCCAATCCTTTTCGAATTTCAACATTTTGATGCATGATCTTCCAAAAGTGGTCTCAAACAATGTCGAACTAGCACAATATGCGGATGATATTTGCATATGGATGAAAGTTACTCTAAAAAAGCTTACACCGATTAGATCAATTAACTATATTAAAAAGGTATATCAAAATGAACTAGACAAAATCAGCAAATACATGATTGAAAACGGACTAACCCTTTCACATGAAAAATCGCACATGGTTCTCTTCAACTCTGGGTATGATCCTAAACTTCTACCCTCTTTTCAAGTAAATGGAAGGCCGCTTGAATATAAGAAAGTTGTTAAATTTCTAGGAGTAAGCCTGACTTCTAAATTGAATTGGAACTACCATTTGGAAAATATTCTGACAAAAGCCAGAAAAGGATTAAACTTATTAAAAATGATAAGTCGACAGTCGTGGGGAAAAGATAGTAAGGTACTTATTCATTTAGCAACTGCGCTTGTGAGATCAAAATTATCTTATGCTCAGGAAATATTCTTTTCAGCTCCAAAATATTTGATAACAAAGATGCAAAGCATCGATAGCAAAGCTTATAAGATAGCTCTCGGTGTCCCTGTCCATGCCTCAACACTAAAAACCTACACAGAAATAGGAATTTTGCCTTTTGCCGACAATATGAAATTTGCTTCAGCAAAATATATATTAAGGAGTCATTCAATGCAAAATTCATGTGTCAATGAAACTGGTTTAAAATCAGAAATACACTTTCCAAAGCGAGCACAGAGTTTTGATTCTGTAAAAACTATAGGCTCCTATACGTCTCAATTATTTACAAATGCTGGTGTTGAACCCCAAACAGTAGATCTTCAAACGAGTTACAGTAATATTCCTCAATGGGAGCTTAGTAAGGCTAATTTCGATGTTAATTATACAGATTTAAGGAAAAGTGATGGAACCATGCTGCCAACATATGTCAAGGCACATAAAAACGAAAATTATATAAACCATCTTAAAATATATACAGACGGTTCTCTACTTGAAAATCAATTATCAGGTGCTGCATTCATTATTCCATCATTAAAAATAGAGAAAGCGTATCACATTGGGAAAAATTTCTCTGTATTCACAGCAGAGCTGATTGCCATTGTTATGGCACTGAACTATCTTCTTAGTTTCCCATATTCGATATTTCAAATATTTTTTGTGTCGATTCAAAATCTGTCTTACAAGCTTTAAGATATTCTCATACAAGAGTGAGAGGAGAAATGATATCTGAGATATACCATTTAATTCTTTTTTTGTCTTTACGTGGTTCTTCTATTGACTTTTGTTGGATTCCATCACATTGTGGTTTAGCAGCAAATGAAAGGGTTGATCGGTTAGCCAAAAATGGTGCAGCTAAGGAAAAGAGCTTTACAAAAATAAATATTCCTTTATCCTTGCATGAAAATTATAGCCTTTTAGGTAAAGCGTCATGGGATTCGGTGATAGGAAGACAAAAAGAGTGTCCAAACATAATAAAGGACAACAAGGGAAAATTCTTTAAGAAGCTTGTAAAATATAAAACGGGACATAATCTCCACCAGGAACGACTTTTGAAGAGTCTGATCTTTAGACTCAGACTTGATGCATACAAAACAAAATATTGTAAAAATGTCACTTGTATTTGTGGCCAAAATATTACACTATTCCATGTCATCTTCCTTTGCAGAAATACTAAAAAATATTTACCTACTTGGTTTATTAAGTTTGAACCCATCAATCGCGAATTTTTGGGATGTTTTGGGGAACGAAGTGAAGGCTATAGAAGTTGTTAGGGCAATTGTTAAGAGTCCAGTTGGACATTTACTTTGATTCTCGGGTTATTTGTTCTTATTATTTCAATGGTTAAAAATGTTTTGTTTCTTTAAAAATGTTCATATATGAATCAAGGCTAAAGCAGTTTATCGTTATGCCGGCAGATTAGAATGGGGTTAAAGTGATGGTCACTTATTGGTATCTCATTAATTGAATAGACTATGCATGCAAAGATTAGTATACCACACTACCTCCACACTCCATACACTTTTAATGACATTTTTAAAACAATACACACATTTATGCCCCCCCCCTCCCCTTGCGCGCGCGCACACACACACACACACACACACACACACACACACACACACACACCACACACACACACACACACGCACGCACGCACGCACGCACACACTTACACACACACACACACACACACACACACACACACACACACACACACACACACACACACCGGCCCCTTTTACATGTGTTTTTCTGTTTTGTCTTTATTTGTTTGTATGCCTGTTCGTTTGTCTCTTGTTTTTGTCTAAGATCACTGTAAAGTGGATAGACATTAAATTAAAGAACGAACACACACAGGGATCGGCAGATCACTCACACACACACACACACACACACACACACACACACACACACACACACACACACACACACACACACACAGGGATCGGCAGATTACACACACACACACACACACACACACACACCACAACACACACACACACCACACACACACACACGCACGCACGCACGCACGCACACACACACACACACACACACACACACACAAGAGAGAGAGAGAGAGAGAGAGAGAGAGAGAGAGAGAGAGAGAGAGAGAGAGAGAGAGGTTCTCAGTTTACAGACAGAAAAAAAGTGGTATGATGAAACAGGCCTGAGCAATATATTTTTTTCTGTGGTGGTGGGATTGTGGTGGTGGGAGTGCGAGGGACCCCCCCCCCCCCCCCCCCCCCACACACACACACAAGACACAACATGTACACCATGCAGGAGCTGAGCGTATGAGAAAGCAGAGATGAAGAGAGTAGAACCCTCGCATCTCGCCATACTTCCTACTAAGCGCCTTCCTCCGAGTCTCATTTGCGAGAGCAGCTCGCCAACCGCTTTCGTGTACTGGAAGAACAAGAAAAGAGCAGTACGTATTACTTCCGCCACAGCAGGTTATGTCTTCATCTGCATCCGCCACAGCAGGTTATGTCTTCATCTGCATCTGCATCTGATTTTTTGTGTGTCCATCAAGCGAGATTAAGCAAAGGTTACAGAACCGATTTTCACCAAACTTGATGGGAAGACGGAACGAGGCCCAAGGAAGAAGTCGGTAACTTTGGATCCAGATCAAACAGCAGATCAGGAATCTGTCAGTAAGATGTTTACATTTTCACCAATCACGAACACTGTGAAGTCAATGTGGTTTTTTTTGGGTGTTTTTGTTGTTGTTGTTTTTTTGTGTGTGTTTTTTTTTTTTTTTTTGGGGGGGGGTGTTTTTTTGTTTTTAACTCGTAACGGTCGATGAGGTAATATAGTTGTCGGCATGATAAATCTTTGTAGTAATGTAATCAATCATTGACAATTCACTTTTTCCATAGGCAATTTAAAGGAAAAAAGTACAAGGGAAGCAACTCTTTCAATCTCTGCATACTGTTACTTCTGGCAATTTGTTTCCCAATCATGAACTTGTTAAGAAAAGAAAAAAAGAGAGAGAGAAAAAAAGAAAAGGAAAGAAAAAAAACAAAACAAAGCCAGATCGAGATCCGAGGACTAGCCGGAGAATCTGCACTCTCGCAACTGCCCTTCTTCTGTTGGGGTGGGGGGGGGGGGGGGGGGGGGAGGAGGGGGGGGGGGAAGGGGGGGCACCTGTGTAACCAGGATGGCTCTGACTGGAGGGGAAGAAGCGGGCAGGTTGGCCTCCCTGTCACGGCTGGGCAGGGAGAAATTACTTCCCTTCGCAATCAAAACACAAACGTGCGACCACTTGACGAAATCATTTTGTTTGGGTTCTTTATTCCCAGATCCCCATCCCACCCCCACCCCCACCACCACCATCACCCCTCCCCCCCCCCCACCCTGTCCCAAAAAGAGGAGAGAATCAATGTTTGCCACGCGGAGAGCCGCTTTTCCTGTGAGCTGACAGGTGCGCGTTTTGCAGGCGGGTGGCCTGGCCTGGCATCTACACCCTGGCTGGGGCGTCTTTCCAGTACAAGAGACCCTACAACGAACCGGAGACCTTGCAGTCAGCCGGGACCCTCAGCGAAGATGTCATCTTGGAGGTGCCGTCAATTTTGCTTCTTTTTTTAACATTCTTAATCCTTCTTCTTCTTCTTCTTCTTCTTCTTCTTCCTCTTCTTCTTCTGGTGTGTGTGTATGACTCAGACTCAGACTCTCAGACGCAGACTTTAACTGTTACAAGAACCCTCAAGGGTCTACAGACGAACATTGTAATAATATTCTTAGAAATCGTAATAAAAGGATAGGCCATAATTTTGTCTGGGTCCGAATAGGGAGCCATTATTATCTGGTGTGTGTGTGTGTTGTGTGTGTGTGTGTGTGTGTGTGTGTGTTGGGAGGGAGGGCTGAAAGATGAGGAAAGAAATGTAGGGGAGAGTGAAAGAGAGAGAGAGAGAGAGAGAGAGAGAGAGAGAGAGAGAGAGAGAGAGAGAGAGAGAGAGAGTTGAGTCTGAGACAGACAGACAAACAGACAGAGAATGTTTGATATGCTCGTGCAAGTACGTGCATGCTTAAAATAGTTAAAGATTTTTTTGGATACTGTAAAAAAAATGTAATGAAAGGAATGATAAAAAAAAGAAAAGGGAAACAGACGGGCAGAAGGATGGAAGGACAGGTAGACAGGTGAACAGGTTGGTAGGCATATGTCAGCCGGCCCTGTTCTTCAACAGGAATAAGGTCCAGTCAGCTAGTAGCTCTTAAACCACCATCCCCACCCTCCACCCCCACCCACCCCCACCCCCACCCCCTCTCCCCGCATTCCCCGTCCTCCTGTTTGCACCCTGAAGTGAAGTTTAAAGAACGAAAGAATCCACGTTCTTTTCGTCCTGGGCAGATTCTGGTGCAAGACACTAACCCTGGCATCCAGTACCAGTACACCATCCCACGTTCGGCTTCTGACGTCCTGCCCTCCCCGCACAACTACACCTGGTCTCAGGTCGTGTCCGACTGCAGCCGTTCCTGCGCTGGAGGTGAGAGAGAGGAGCAAGCAACCAAACGAGCTAGCTAGCCAGTCGACCAACTCGCTGACTTTTTTCTCTCTGTATGAGTGTGTGTGTGTGTGTGTGTGTGTGTGTAACAATAACAATAACAATAACAATAATTTTTTAATCAGTCTTTTCTGGCCAACTGGCCTATACAGACAGGAGAAATGGTCATTCAAAATTGTATACATGGTGAGTAGCAAAACATTTCATCAAGATGTATTTTGGCATCGCAGTTTCATAGCTCCACAAATTATATGTCGCAATTCTAAGGGCTATTTTTCCACTGAGATTTGTGAGTAGCGACTGTACTTTTAGAGTTGATGGGAAGCGGTAGTAATACAGAGGGATATGTCGTTTACGGAGTGCAGCATACCTTGGGCACACAAGCAAAAAATGAACAAGGTCTTCAACACAGTTAAAATCACAGACTTTACAAATTGGATTTGACAAACATTTGCCATAGCGTGGGATTCCATTTAGTGGGAGTCGATTTGATTTTAACCAGACAAGAACACGACGGTGCTCAAGATTTTCTAACTGGCTTATATAGGTAGCCCTTAAGATTTCTGGTTGGTATAAGATGTAGTCTCCTTCTGTTACAACTGATTCATGCCAGCACTGACGGAAATTATCCTCTAATCTTTCTTTGAATACTTTAAGAAAGTAGCTAGGATTTCCAACATCTTGCATCACCCATACATAGCCAAATCCAAATTTACACAAAATGGTTCTGACTCGAGTAGCCCAGTTCTGCCTGCCATTATTATCATGCATAAACAACATATTGTAACATTGACGAGGGTAGCGGTCATGTGAAAATACAAGAAGTCTGCACCAGTACCTAATAAGCGGGTACATAGGCATCAATATACAAAGGAAATCTACCACACTCACCCAAAGCAATATTATTTTTCACATCTCTCCCAACACTCAAAACCATTTTACATATTTTCGTTGCACCTTTTCAATTTCTTCGAAGTGTTGGAAACCCCAAATTTCTGAGCCATATAAACAGATTGGCTTGATTTTCACATAAAAATCTTAAAAACAGTATGAACTGGCATGTTTTTTAGTTTGAATATAACTTCTTAATTCCTGCAAGCGCTCTAAGTGCCTTCCAAAAAGATTACTTACACATTTTGACCAGTTTCAATGTAGCAGAAAATATCACTCCCAAATAGTTGTACATGGGTTCCACTTTGATTTGTTTACCAGCATAAAACCATGCCTCAAATCTTTTCAGAAAACCACCGTTCTTAAAGACAACTACTTTCGTTTTTTCCATATTCACCTTTAGTCCAAATTTGCGACAGAACAGATCCAAACAGTCAATTTTCTTCTGGAGGTCAGTCACAGAGTCAGAAACCAAGGCAATGTCATCTGCATACATCAATAAGATAATGCCAGTTGATCTGAAAACACATTCAATACCCTTGTGTTACCAGTAATAAGTGTATTTTGCAGTTCAGATATAAACAATGAAAACAGCAAAGGGCTGAGAATGCAGCCTTGCCTTACCCCTGACAAACACTCGAAATACTCTGTAATGCTATTTCCGTATCTAACTGCCGCCATAACTTGCTTGTACATATTTTTGAGTGTTTGAAACATTTTTTCCATGAATTCCTTTTTGAAGTAGAATGCTCTATAAATACTATCAAAAGCCTTGGAAAAGTCAACGAAAAGAGTGTAGAAGCGGCCGCTTTTATTTAGTAAGATATTTCTGATTAATGATTGCAGAGAGAATATATTGTCAGTTGTACTGTATCCCTTTCTAAAACCTGTTTGAGCTTCTGGTATATTACTTGTCTTTTCACAAAAAGCATATAACCTCTTATTCAAAATGCTGCTATACATTTGCCAATAACATTTAATAGTGAAATTCCTCTATATTTTCCCGGCTTTTTTGTGGTCACCCTTCTTGTGCAGTGGAAAAATCAACCCCTTTGTCCAACTTTCTGGATATTGCCCACTGTCAAAGACTCTATTGAACAAAACATGTAAAAATTTTTACCAGAACATTTTTTTAAAACATGGAACACGTCAGGTCGTACACCATCGGGCCCAGGAGCCTTACCTTTCTTCATAGCCTTTATTTGCCTGGCGGATTTCATTTCTGTGATCGGCTTATCAAGATCATCCTGTGCAGCCTGACACTGGTCACAGTCATCAGGAGTATGGCTTTCTAAAACCTGATTAACTTCATTCCGAAATCAGAGTCCACAACTGTGTTATCAGGGTTCAAAAGGTCACGAAAATAATGAAACCATGTGCATGCATCAATTACATTTGCGCGGGTTGCTTTAGCACCTGTGAGAAATCTAACTTTTCCCAAAAATGACCTCGAGTTTTTTTCAGAGCAAACATCATTTAACTCCTTCAAAATTTCATTGTTCTCTTTTTCTTGCTTTTGTTTGCATAAGGATTTGAATTCTTTTTTCAAGTAATGAAATAATTCAAATCTTCTTGTTTGTTAGAGGATCGCCACAGTCTCAGCTGCCTATACTTTTCAGCTTTTGCTTGTTCGCAATCTTCGTCCCACCACGAGGGTTGTGTTCGTGAATTTTTGTTTGAGTGGTTTTGCTTGCCCTTTTCAGCTGCTCGCTGAAGTAAATTTAACAAGATAATCTGACCCTGCATCAGTGCTTCTTTCCATAGCAGAAAGAAAGTGTTCATATTCTACATGCTGATTTTGTTGTATATATTCAAAAGAAGAATCGGTCCAAAAGAAAGTAGACAATTCCTCTATGTGAATTTCTTCAGTGTCATTTAGGTCATTATCCTTAGCCCCATCGGTACCGGAAATATAGTTACAATTGGAAAGTGGTCTGATTCCGACCTGTCTAAAACCTTGAAATCAACTAACAAATCAAACAAAGACTTTGATACAACACAGTAATCCACCACACTCATTCCATTGATTAGCAATACATGTAATTTCACCATCCCGATCCCCCTCTGTTCGTCCATTGACAAAAAATAAATTATTTTCTTTCAGAAATTCAATAAGTCTTAATCCAAAATTGTTAGTACTCTTATCTTTCGATCTGCGTGTTGACTGCACAGTATCACACAATAAATCACGGAGTTCAACCCAAAGGCGCAGCATGTCTGTCTTCATCACAAAACTCAGTGTCTGGAAGCTCTGCTGTTCGCGCATTGAAATCACCACATAATAATAAATGAGCATTTGGATAGGAAAGCATCAATCACAATATTTACTGTCCAGTTTGTCAAAGCCTTCAAAAGGGCTGTCTTCATATATAACAGAATATTTCTGGAGCAACATAAATAAAAGCAGCGATAATATCAATTGAGTATTTGAATATTGATTTTTTCAAATTTATGAACACACAGTCTTCAACATTCTTTATAGTCGTTCCACATTGTTTGCAATAGACTTATGTATGCATACAACAACCCCACCTTTTTTAAAATTTGCACGCGTGGATAAGAAAACAGAATGGTCTGGAAGGCGTTTTCAATGTCACTTTGTTTACATGCCCAACCTCTGAAAAAGAGAAAATCTTGAAACTTGAACAGAACATTTTAAAGGAAGCACTTTGTAACTTTTGAGAGAGACCCTGAACATTCCATGCCATAATATGAAACTCGGACATCTGTTTACTTTCTAACCTGGGTTGAGTGAACAAAGATATGTAACTGTCCCTCGTAGTATTACGCGGTGCCACAGACTGTTGTGTGTCAAAATCAATGCATTCTGTATCCTTATCTAAACTTGCTGAGCGCTCCGTCACACTGTTTGTGTTCACTGATTCACACATATAATGTTGATCATCACCGTTAGTTGGGGGGGTACAATCGGAAATCCTCCCTTTAGGATCATTGAGAGAAAGCCGGCCAGTCCGTCATTTGTTTAAAGTTTTTTCTTGGAGTTGTTGTGTTTCTGGGTCATAGATGTAGCGCTTACCTTCTTGACAGGGAGTCGAAACGCAGATAGGCTCTCTTGTTTGCAGATTTGGCTTCTCTTAGAAAAGGGAGTAGCTGACGGCGTTTTTCTCGTACCTTCAGTGTGAAGTCTTCTGACACAGATACGTTCGTTCCTTTCAGCTTCCTGCATTCAGACAGCACCCTCTCCTTGTCCCTTGGGAAATTTTTCGAAACGAACGATGACAGGGCGTGGGCCTCTCCCACCCTTCAGGCGGTGCGCGCGTTCCATGGGAACATCCTCCTGGATGCCCATCGTGTCCTTCAGCACTTTCTTCACCTTCCCTTCACAGTCTGCATATGTCTCCGTTCCTCCCTCACCAGCTGGGATGCCGTTTGGAAAATCAGATTTTTCCGTCGTCCTCTACTTTCTTGATCTTCCAATTTTTCTTCCAGATTTGTCACTCTTCTTTCAGATCTTCATTTTCTCTGCGGACTTCATCAATTTCGGTTTGCATTTCGTTCAGCTTTGAATCAAAGGTAGTCATCTTTTCTTCAATGTTTGTAATCTTTCTGTCCATACTTGTCAGCATTTTCATGACATCGGCCAGAGATACTTCACCTGCAGTGTTGTCACTTGCAGAATTGAGGGGTTTTCTTGCAGGAGAATGCAGTGTTGACTGTTTTTTGGGAGGGCCAGGATGAGGTTCAATTGTCCCCACATTGAAGCAGGGATGCCGTGACGAACACCAGCACAAACACTGTTGACAAACTTCTCACTCGTATCTCTCGACAAAGTCGCCTTGTTGCAGCTCTCTCCTTGGCCCGTTTCCACATAAAAGCCTGAAAAGTCCAGTAAAACTGGCCACAGGAAGCTCGGAAACATACCGACGAAGTCGGCATGTTGACAGAAAACAGTTGTCAATGTAACTATTGTTTAAGAAACACAGTTAATCGCTAATTAACAAAAAACGCCGGACAAATTTGCAGCGAAGCCAAAACACGTCTGCCTGCTAGCGCTGATCGCAACTCACTCCTGTGTGTGTGTGTGTGTGTGTGTGTGTGTGTGCACGCGCGGGCGTGCCTCACACACACACACACACACACACACACACACACACACACAACTCACTCACTCACTCACTCACTCATTCTCTCTCTCTCTCTCTCTCTCTCTCTCTCTCTCTCTCTCTCTCTCTCTCTCTCTCTCTCTCTCTCAGATATCCTTTGTTAGAATGATTTAGTATGAGTTAGATAATACGTAGTGTTACAGAAGTGACGTGTGTGTTTTTAGGAATAATGTGTCGTTGCAGGAGGGATGAGTTGTTATAGGAATAATGTGTTGTTACAGGAGCAATGTGTGTTAGTAAAGGCGTGATGTAGGCTGTTATGGGAATGATATGTTATTTTAGGAATGATATGTGTTTTTACGGGGTACGATGTGTTAATATTGGAAGAAAAGTGTGTTGTTATAGGAAAGATGTGTTATTATAAAAGTGATATGTGTTACAGGGGTGATGTGTTCTTACTAGAGTGATGTGTGTTACAAGGGCGATGTGTTGCTACAGGGGTGATGTGTTCTTACTAGAGTGATGTGTGTTACAAGGGTGATGTGTTGTTTCTATGGGTGATGCGTTCTTACGGTGGTGATGTGTCTTTACTGGAATGATGTGTCGTTACAGAGGTGATGTGTTGTTAATGGAGTGACGTGTGTGTTAACAAAAGTGACACGTGTTGGTACTAGACCGATGCAAACCAACGAATGTTGTCAGCGGAGCGCCGTTGTTACAGGAGTGATGACGGTGTCAACCCGCTGTCTGAAGGACCTGGAAACAGAAGTGGACGCCCGTCACTGTGACTCCGACAGTAAACCCAAGACAGGTGCCTTTCCCTGTAAGCCACAGCCCTGCCCGGCCAGGTCAGTAGCTGCGAAAGCGGAGAAAGAAACAAAAGCGTGAAACGGCCATAACTGCTGTCGGTGCGTGCTGTCTCTTCTTTAGGTAGCTTCCCGGAGGAGTTTCCCCCATGTTTTAATGATGATGATGATAATAATAATAATAATAATAATAATAATAATAAAAATTTAATGAGGACAATTTCTATAGCGCCCATCCAAACAATGGGCGCTTTACAAGATTTAACAAGTCAATATCTAAAATATACACAGGACACACACACGCGCGCACAATTTTGCGTTCACGAGTCATAAAACGCACACACGCACGCAGCACACGCACACATGTACACACTCACACCAGGACAAAATCTCGCATACATAAACTCATACACTATTTAACAGGATGAAGAGCTCATTTGTATACGAGCAAAGTGTGCAAATGACATGTAGTAATTTAGTCATGTTTCAGATGGTATTCTGCAACTGGCGTTTAAACAGATATGTTTTAAGTGCCGACCTGAAAGTCGTGAAGGAAGGGGGCATGACATGGACGGAACGGTAGCAAATTCCAGATTATTGCCACAGAAAAAGAGAATGTTCTGGAACCGTGCTGATTTCGGATATATGAAAGAATTCGAAAAAAATTGATATGGACGGTCATCAGAGGACGAGCGAAGGAAATGTGTTGGAGTATATATTTCGAAGAGGTCAGAGAAAAAGGGCCCAGCGCTTCACCTGTGGAAATCTTATAACACAGACACGCAGATTTATACTGAATCCTGAGCTCGATTTTGAGCCTATCTATCTAGTCCTCTTTGTGCTGGTAGCACATAAGGCCTCGACCAGAGCCCGCCACTGATGTCGGTCGGCTGAAATACGTTCCAGACGGCCCCATGTCCAACCATTTTCCTTCATCTCCCTCTCTACTGTTCTCCTCCAAGTTTCCTTGGGGCGTCCTCTTCTTCTTCGGCCATCAGGAGTCCATCGTAGGGCGATTCTGGAAATGGCTTTTTGTCTGCTGGCGGAGCACATGGCTATCCATCGCCAACGCCTTCGTTTGACTTGCGTTGAGATGGGTTCAGTTTCTGCCCTTTGGTGGAGTTCTTCATTGGTGATGGTATTCGGCCAATAGATGCGTAGAATGCGTCTGAGGCATCTGTTTTGGAAGACATCTAGTTTGTTTGCTGATGGTTTTGGTCATCTTCCATGATTCTGATCCATAAAGAAGGGTGCTTATTACATTTGATTGAAGATTCTTAACTTGGTCTTCAGGCGGATATTCCCTGCCTTCCATGTGCTCCTGAGTGAGGCAAAGGCCTGGCTGGCTTTTGCAAGTCGAGCCCGGATCTCCACCTCCCCATCCCCTGTATTAGACATCTTGGATCCAAGATAAGTGAAGTCGCTAACTTCCTCAATTTCGTCTCCGTTCAGTTTGATGTTGTCTTGGACTCTGGCATTCATTCTCATGCTCTTTGTCTTCTTGGTGTTGACCTTCAAGCCAAGGTTTCCAGCTGTTGTTGCCATGGCATCTGTTTTCTCCTGTATGTCTTGGTAGCGATGTGACATCAGGGCAATGTCGTCAGCAAAGTCCAAGTCTTCCAGTGTTGTTGTTGTTACCATTGTCGTGGTCCATCTGATTCCCTCCTCTCTCTGTCTGTAGCGTTTTTCATAATCCAGTCCATGGCCAGGATGAAGAGGAAAGGCGATAGGATGCAGCCCTGTTTCACTCCCGTGCTGACACTGAAGGCGTCTGTGAGCTCTGTGTTGCAGATCACCCGCGAACTGAAGTCACCGTACAGCATTTCAATGACCCGGACAAGTTTTGCAGGGATTCCGTAGTGGTCTCAGGATTTTCCATAAGGACTCTCGGTGGATGCTGTCAAATGCCTTCTCCAGGTCAATGAAGTTGATGTACAAAGGCGTGTTCCACTCATTGCTCTGTTCCAGAACCTGGCGCAGAGTGAAGATATGATCTGAGCAGGATCGTCCAGGGCGAAAGCCTGCTTGTTGTGGGCGGAGGTTCCTCTCAAGGGTTTCTGTCAGCCTTGACATCACAACCTTGCTAAATACCTTGCTAGTGAGAGAAAGAAGTGTTATGCCCCTCCAGTTGTTGCAGTCTCCAAGATCTCCTTTTTGGGCAACTTGAAGATAAGACAGTTTTCCACGCTTCAGGGGTCTGGCCCGTTTCCCAAACCTGTCTGAAGATCTCCGTCAGAATAGGGGCTGTCACATTAATATCTGCTTTCAACATGTCTGCTGTTACCCCATCTGCCCTGGTGCTTTTCCGTTCTTCATGGTTTTGATTGCTGCTGTCACTTCTTCTAGGCTCGGTGGATCGATGCAGATGTCCAGGTCTATACCTGCCGGTTTGGATATCTGCTAGCTGAGGGGGGTCTGGTCTGTTCAGCACTGACTCGAAATGTTCTTTCCAGCGCTGTAGTTTTTCTGCCTCTCCCTCAACGACCTTCCCATTCTTGTCCTTTACTGGTACATCATTGTTTTGGAACCCATTATTTAGCTGCTTGTTTATCTTGTACAGCGTTTTTAGATCATTTCTACCAGCTGCCTCCTCTGCCTCATCTGCCAGTTTCTCGATGTAGTCCTTCTTGTCAGCTCTTGTCATCTTCTTTACCTCTTTATTTATTTCTGTATATCTTCTTCTGTGCTGCTCTTTCAAGCGTTCTGATCTGGTGTTGTTGATCTTCTGCTTTGTCAGCTTTCTTTCATCTATCTTTTCCCAGGTTCCTTTCTTTATCCACTCTTCCTTCTTCTTTCGGCGGAAGCCTAGTACCTTTTCTCCCGCTTCCCGCAAGGCCTGGTTGAAGCTGTCTATTGTTAACTCTTGTTGTTCCCTAGCGCCCGGAATCTGTTCTTTATTTCCACAGCAAAAGCTTGTTTGGTGAGCGTCTCATTCAGTCTGTCAGAGTCTATTCTCTGCTGACGTGCCTGTCTTCCTCGTGTTCGGCGTAGTTTCAGGAAACGGTGGCCAACACAAGGGGTGTGGTCACTGGCAACATCTGCTCCTCTGTAGGCCCTGACATCTTGAAGGGAGCTCCTCCTCTCCGATTGACTATGATGTGATCTATCTGGTTTTTGGTGGTCCCGTCTGGTGATGTCCAAGTTGTTTTGTGAACATCTCTGTGTGAAAAAGGGTGCCTCCAATCAACAGGTTGTTCTCTTCACAGAAGTCTGCTAGTCTTTCTCCATTATCGTTGATGGTACCAATTCCATGTTTGCCCATAACATGCTCCCTCCCGGTGTTATCACTGCCCATCTTTGCATTCAAATCGCAAGGATCAGTACCATGTCAGTGCGCAAATATTCTCCGCTGCTGCTTGGAGCTGATCGTAAAATGCATCCTTGGCTTCTATATCTGCATCTTCGGTTGGTGCGTAGCAAACTAGAACTGTCAGCTTGGTGTATTTGGAGTGGAATCTTGCCTTCAAAGTCTTGGTCCAAATGGTTTCATTCTAGTAATGCTTTCTCTGTTTTTCTGTTGAGGAGAAGTGCTACTCCCTCAGAGTGTTGGTTATCTGATCTTCCAGAGAAGACAATGGTATGTCCTGACGCCAGTCTCCTCTTCCTGTGCCGGTCCATCTGACCTCGCTGACTCCCAAGATGTCCAGGCTGTAGTTGTCAAACTCTTTGACTAGTTGGGGCATCTTACCAGTCTGGTACAAGGTCTGGACGTTCCAGCACCCCACCCTCATCTTCTGTTTCGGCTTCAGTAAATCCACCATCGGGGCGCCAGCTCCCTCTCGGGTTTGGCTGTCGTCCGTCATCAGTCCAGTTGCCTGGTGTGCTTCATTGCCGTCGCCATCCGTGTCGGATGCTCTGGTATTGGTTTCTGTAACAATCATTTTTTAAGGGACAGGGTTGTTAGCCCTGTGCCCAACCCCCAACCTGGAGGACCAGTGTCACCTTAGTCGCCTACTTACGACATGCCTGGTGACTGGCAGGGACGCTGAATTCTAGCAGTGCACCTCCATAGGCACACCCCGGCAATCCCACGGGGGCGATTTTGAGCCAGTCAGTGTAATTTCTTCAAGAGATATGAGTATGTTGTTGTTTTGGCGCCTTGTTAGTTGTAGATAAGGCGAGCGGTTGAATGTTGAACACGTTGTAGTGGCTGGAGTGAGGCTTCAGGTACACCAAGGAGAAGAGCGTTACAATAATCTAGTCTGGACAGAATGCAGGAAGACACCAACGTCTGTAAAGCAGAGACCTTAGCATCTCTCTTTACTCGTTGTGGTTGGCGGAATGAGGCCGACACTGGTGACAATACGAACTGTTGATACCGTTCATTATTATCAAGTGATCATGTCTGCCTTTTATCATCGTTGTAGATATGTGTGTTGTCAAGTTTTGAATTTGTGTTTGCGTGTGTGTCAAAACTTGACAACACGTGTGTGTGTGGGGTGTGTGTGTGTGTGTGTGTGTGTGTGTGTGTGTGTGTGTGTTTTGTGTGTGTGTGGGGACTTCGTCTCCGTCCATAAATTACTGCTTTCAACTCCATGTGAGGCTGCGGACTCTATTCCTTAATATATGGAAGCCGCCAGAAAACAAATAGTTACTGAGGATCTGACGACTACAATGTCCCCCTTTTTCTGCCTTTTCTTCCAGTTGTATGTGATCACTGAATACAACGTATATCTGAAAAGTTCCCTTTCTGTTGCATGT
>JAFLJL010013418.1:22500-24077 GCA_018398815.1 Conus ventricosus
TGAGGAAAAAGTAGTTGTTGTTGTTTGTTTGTTTTGTTGTTGTTGTTGTTGTTGGGTTTTTTTTGGGGGGAGGGTTAGGATAGGTCAGCGCGTTCTGAGGATAGGTCAAGGCTGTTTGAAGACAGGTCAGGACTGTTTCAGGTTAGGTCGGTGCTGCATGATGACAGGTCAGTGCTGTTTGAGGATAGGTCAGTACTGTTTGAGGATAGGTCAATACTGTTTGAGGATTCACCTCTGCCGCACCCGCCTCACCTGGCGCTTACTCCGCTTGGGGACAGGTTTGTGGACCATTTAGGACTAGGCCGGGGCTTTTTGAGGATTGCTCATTCCGTTTCAGGATAGGTCAGTGCTGCTGTCGGATAGGTCAGTGCCGTGTTGAGGAAAAAGTAGTTGTTGTTGTTTGTTTGTTTGTTTGTTTGTTTTGTTGTTGTTGTTGTTGTTGTTTTTGGGGGGAGGTTAGGATAGGTCAGCGCGTTCTGAGGATAGGTCAAGGCTGTTTGAAGACAGGTCAGGACTGTTTCAGGTTAGGTCGGTGCTGCATGATGACAGGTCAGTGCTGTTTGGGATAGGTCGTACTGTTTGAGGATAGGTCAATACTGTTTGAGGATAGGTCAGTACTGTTGAGGATAGGTCATACTGTTTGAGGATAGGTCAATATTGTTTGAAGATAGATCAAAAACTGTTTGAGGATAGGTCAATACTGTTTTAGGATAGGTCAATGCTGTTGAGGATAGGGTACTGCTGCTTGAAGATAGGTCGGTGTCGGAGGATAGGTCGGTGCGTTTCAGGATAAGTCTGTGCCGTTGAAAATAGCAGTACCGCTCGGAAGACAAGTCAGCGCTGTTTAAAAGATAGGTCAGTACTGCTGCTTGGGGACAAGTCAGTACTGTTTGGAGAGAAAGGTCAGTACTCTTTGAGGATAGGTTAGTGCTTCTTAGGGAAGAGGTCAGTGCTGCATGAGAACAAGTCAGTTCTGTTGGAGAATTGCTCAGTGCCGCTTGACGATGGGTTAGTGCTTCTTGTCGTTCTGTTGGAGAATTGCTCAGTGCCGCTTGACGATGGGTTAGTGCTTCTTGTCAGTTCTGTTGGAGAATTGCTCAGTGCCGCTTGACGATGGGTTTAGTGCTTCTTGTCAGTTCTGTTGGAGAATTGCTCAGTGCCGCTTGACGATGGGCTAGTGCTTCTTGTCAGTTCTGTTGGAGAGATTGCTCAGTGCCGCTTGACGATGGTTAGTGCTTCTTGGGTTTAGCCGGTGCTGTTTGAGAACAGGTCAGGGCTGTTTGAAAACCAGTTGGAGATTTTTTCTTTTCAAGGAGAGTTCAGTGCTCTTGGGGATAAGTTAGTGCTGCTTGAGGATAGGGTCGACGCTTGTTTGAGGATTGGGAATAGGTCAGTGTCTTCAGGTGCAGGTCAGTGTTGCTTGAGGTATATCGGTACCGTTTGGACTCATTGCTCTCAAAGGCTGGAGGTCAGTGTTGTAATGGGGGACATGTCTGTGTTGTGTAAGGGAACGTGAGCGATCTTAAGGGACGATCAGTTTAGGTCAGGGCAGGTCAGTATCGTGGCGGACAGGTCAA
>JAFLJL010013418.1:30077-42577 GCA_018398815.1 Conus ventricosus
CCACTCAATTTGACCTGCCCATCCACACATCTGCCCCTCCAGACCGTGAAAGCTCAAATGCAGACCCTCCCCACCCTCCCTCCTCCTTTCCCGCAAACGTACCGGGCATGCCACTGGGGCGGGCACTCTGGTTGTTGCAGCGCTGTCGGGTGGCGGGTTTGGGCAGGTGCTTGCACTGGCGTCTGCGAAGTTTGCGGTCCTTGTACTTGTTGACCTGCTGCCGGCACTGCATCTTGCGCCTCTGCAGCCCCCCGCCACACGTCTGCTGCACTCCGTCCACTCCTCCGGCACCCACCTGTCCGTGGATGACGTCACTATGTTCACGGTGGATGACGTCACTATGCTAACTGTTACATCATCACCCGACCTGTAGGTGGTACGAGCGTTGCAGCATACACATTAACGAGTGTTGGCGTCTAATTCAGCATTTGCTGTGGCCAGCAGCGATGTGGTTTTACTAGTGAGATGCAAGGGTACCTGGTGCTACCCAGCATTCAGGAGTTTTTCTCTTTGGAGTCGCGATCTGTGCATAGACCCCCATCCTTCCCCGACTCCCACCTTTGTATGAGACTTTAGATTACGGTACTGTGTGTAAACGCATATATCAAAGAAGAAAGTCCTTACACACGGATTAAAAATCTATCCTTCATAGAAGGGTAGACCATTTTGTACCTGTGGGGCAGATTTAAAAAAAAAAATCATGCATATTGGTGTCGTGTTTACACATCAGCCCCGAAGACGGAAAGTTGTTACCTAAATGGTGGCCGGTACACGCTGTGCATTTTCATGTTCTGATAACCCACCGAACATGATATGGATTTATCTGATCTTTAGCGAGTGTATTTTTGATCTTGTGTATAAATACAGCCGCACTCACGGGTCTCCAAAGTGTTACATGAATCTGAACACACACACACACACACGCACGCACGCACGCTCGCACACACACGCACGCACGCACGCACGCACGCACGCACGCACGCACGCACACACACACACACACACCACACACACACACACACACACACCACCCTTCCTAGAAATGCAGCGTTGTTGACTGGCATTAGCATGTAAAAAAATGAATGGGAAACGGAACGAACAAGTTATTATTGCATTTTTGAGGCTCTTGAATTTCTTTTTCGACAAGTCTCTCGGCTGCATACAGAAAATGTTTTAAAGAATGTGCATTAGAAGCTTGTTTGTTTGTTTGTTTGTTTTTGTTCAGACTGGGCACGCCATTAGCGTATCTCACGTTCTGACTGCACTTTATAAGCGTATACACCATGCGGAGGTTTCCGCCATGTGCCGGTCTGCACATGATGGGTTGACAGACAAGATCGGGAAAACCCCACTCTGTTTCCAGTAGGTGATGTCGGGACTTGAACCTACGCCTGGCCCGCGACACTGAATGTCCGGTGTACCGCTATCGCATTCAGATTTTCATGTTACGGAACCCCTCTCCTTTCCCCCACTCCCCACAAAGCTAAACACGCACACCAAAACATATGGCTACCACATGCAACAGAAAGGGAACTTTTCAGATATACGTTGTATTCAGTGATCACATACAACTGGAAGAAAAGGCAGAAAAAGGGGGACATTGTAGTCGTCAGATCCTCAGTAACTATTTGTTTTCTGGCGGCTTCCATATATTAAGGAATAGAGTCCGCAGCCTCACATGGAGTTGAAAGCAGTAATTTTTGGACGGAGGACGAAGTCACACACACACACACACACACAACACACACACACACACACACACACACACACACACACACACACACACACACGTGTTGTCAAGTTTTGACACACACGCAAAACACAAATTCAAAACTTGACAACACACATATCTACAACGATGATAAAAGGCAGACATGATCACTTGATAATAATGAACGGTATCAACAGTTCGTATTGTCACCAGTGTCGGCCTCATTTCCGCAACCACAAACGAGTAAAGAGAGATGCTAAGGTCTCTGCTTTACAGACGTTGGTGTCTTCCTGCATTCTGTCCAGACTAGATTATTGTAACGCTCTTCTCCTTGGTGTCCCTGAAGCCTCACTCCAGCCACTACAACGTGTTCAACATTCAACCGCTCGCCTTATCTACAACTAACAAGGCGCCAAAACAACAACATACTTCATATCTCTTGAAGAAATTACACTGACTGGCTCAAAATCGCCCCCGTGGGATTGCCGGGGTGTGCTATGGAGGTGGCACTGCTAGAATTCAGCGTCCCTGCCAGTCACCAGGAAATGTCGTAAGAGGCGACTAAGGTGACACTGGTCCTCCAGGTTGGGGGTTGGGCACAGGGCTAACAACCCTGTCCCTTAAAAAATGATTGTTACAGAAACCAATACCAGAGCATCCGACACGGATGGCGACGGCAATGAAGCACACCAGGCAACTGGACTGATGACGGACGACAGCCAAACCCGAGAGGGAGCTGGCGCCCCGATGGTGGATTTACTGAAGCCGAAACAGAAATGGAGGGTGGGGTGCTGGAACGTCCAGACCTTGTACCAGACTGGTAAGATGCCCAACTAGTCAAAGAGTTTGACAACTACAGCCTGGACATCTTGGGAGTCAGCGAGGTCAGATGGACCGGCACAGGAAAGAGGAGACTGGCGTCAGGACATACCATTGTCTTCTCTGGAAGTTTCAGATAACCAACACTCTGAGGGAGTTAGCACTTCTCCTCAACAGAAAAACAGAGAAAAGCATTACTAGAATGGAAACCATTTGGACCAAGACTTTTGAAGGCAAGATTCCACTCCAAATACACCAAGCTGACAGTTCTAGTTTGCTACGCACCAACCGAAGATGCAGATATAGAAGCCAAGGATGCATTTTACGATCAGCTCCAAGCAGCAGCGGAGAATATTTGCGCACATGACATGGTACTGATCCTTGGCGATTTGAATGAAAAGATGGGCAGTGATAACACGGGAGGGAGCATGTTATGGGCAAACATGGAATTGGTACCATCAACGATAATGGAGAAAGACTAGCAGACTTCTGTGAAGAGAACAACCTGTTGATTGGAGGCACCCTTTTTCAACACAGAGATGTTCACAAAACAACTTGGACATCACCAGACGGGACCACCAAAAACCAGATAGATCACATCATAGTCAATCGGAGATGGAGGAGCTCCCTTCAAGATGTCAGGGCCTACAGAGGAGCAGATGTTGCCAGTGACCACACCCTTGTGTTGGCCACCGTTTTCCCTGAAACTACGCCGAACACGAGGAAGACAGGCAGTCAGCAGAGAATAGACTCTGACAGACTGAATGAGACGCTCACCAAACAAGCTTTTGCTGTGGAAATAAAGAACAGATTCCGGCGCTAGGGGAACAACAAGAGTTAACAATAGACAGCTTCAACCAGGCCTTGCGGGAAGCGGGAGAAAAGGTACTAGGCTTCCGCCGAAAGAAGAAGGAAGAGTGGGGTAAAGAAAGGAAACCTGGGAAAAAATAGATGAAAGAAAGCTGACAAAGCAGAAGATCAACAACACCAGATCAGAACGCTTGAAAGAGCAGCCCCAGAAGAAGATATACAGAAATAAATAAAGAGGTAAAGAAAGATGAAGAGCTGACAAGAAGGACTTACATCGAGAAACTGGCAGATGAGGCAGAGGAGGCAGCTGGTAGAAATGATCTAAAAACGCTGTACAAGATAAACAAGCAGCTAATAATGGGTTCCAAAACAATGATGTACCAGTAAAGGACAAGAATGGGAAGGTCGTTGAGGGAAGGCAGAAAAACTACAGCGCTGGAAAGAACATTTCGTCAGTGCTGAACAGACCAACCCCCCTCAGCTAGCAGATATCCCAAACCCGGGAGGTATAGACCCGGACATCTGCATCGATCCACCGAGCCTAGAAGAAGTGACAGCAGCATCAAAACCATGAAAAACGGAAAAGCACCAGGGGCAGATGGGGTAACAGCAGACATGTTGAAAGCAGATATTAATGTGACAGCCCCTATTCTGACGGAGATCTTCAGACAGGTTTGGGAAACGGGCCAGACCCCTGAAGCGTGGAAAACTGGTCTTATCTTCAAGTTGCCCCAAAAAGGGAGATCTTGGAGACTGCAACAACTGGAGGGGCATAACACTTCTTTCTCTCACTAGCAAGGTATTTAGCAAGGTGATGTCAAGGCTGACAGAAACCCTTGAGAGGAACCTCCGCCCACAACAAGCAGGCTTTCGCCCTGGACGATCCTGCTCAGATCATATCTTCACTCTGCGCCAGGTTCTGGAACAGAGCAATGAGTGGAACACGCCTTTGTACATCAACTTCATTGACCTGGAGAAGGCATTTGACAGCATCCACCGAGAGTCCTTATGGAAAATCCTGAGACACTACGGAATCCCTGCAAAACTTGTCCGGGTCATTGAAATGCTGTACGGTGACTTCAGTTCGCGGGTGATCTGCAACACAGAGCTCACAGACGCCTTCAGTGTCAGCACGGGAGTGAAACAGGGCTGCATCCTATCGCCTTTCCTCTTCATCCTGGCCATGGACTGGATTATGAAAAACGCTACAGACAGAGAGAGGAGGGGAATCAGATGGACCACGACAATGGTAACAACAACAACACTGGAAGACTTGGACTTTGCTGACGACATTGCCCTGATGTCACATCGCTACCAAGACATACAGAGAAAACAGATGCCATGGCAACAACAGCTGGAAACCTTGGCTTGAAGGTCAACACCAAGAAGACAAAGAGCATGAGAATGAATGCCAGAGTCCAAGACAACATCAAACTGAACGGAGACGAAATTGAGGAAGTTAGCGACTTCACTTATCTTGGATCCAAGATGTCTAATACAGGGGATGGGAGGTGGAGATCCGGGCTCGACTTGCAAAAGCCAGCAGGCCTTTGCCTCACTCAGGGGCACATGGAAGGCAGGGAATATCCGCCTGAAGACCAAGTTAAGAATCTTCAAATCAAATGTAATAAGCACCCTTCTTTATGGATCAGAATCATGGAAGATGACCAAAACCATCAGCAACAAACTAGATGTCTTCCAAAACAGATGCCTCAGACGCATTCTACGCATCTATTGGCCGAATACCATCACCAATGAAGAACTCCACCAAAGGGCAGAAACTGAACCCATCTCAACGCAAGTCAAACGAAGGCGTTGGCGATGGATAGGCCATGTGCTCCGCCAGCAGACAACAGCCATTTCCAGAATCGCCCTACGATGGACTCCTGATGGCCGAAGAAGAAGAGGACGCCCCAAGGAAACTTGGAGGAGAACAGTAGAAGAGGAGATGAAGGAAAATGGTTGGACATGGGGCCGTCTGGAACGTATTTCAGCCGACCGACATCAGTGGCGGGCTCTGGTCGAGGCCTTATGTGCTACCAGCACAAAGAGGACTAGATAGATAGGCTCAAAATCGAGCTCAGGATTCAGTATAAATCTGCGTGTCTGTGTTATAAGATTTCCACAGGTGAAGCGCTGGCCTTTTTCTCTGACCTCTTCGAAATATATACTCCAACACATTTCCTTCGCTCGTCCTCTGATGACCGTCCATATCAATTTTTTTCGAATTCTTTCATATATCCGAAATCAGCACGGTTCCAGAACATTCTCTTTTTCTGTGGCAATAATCTGGAATTTGCTACCGTTCCGTCCATGTCATGCCCCCTTCCTTCACGACTTTCAGGTCGGCACTTAAAACATATCTGTTTAAACGCCAGTTGCAGAATACCATCTGAAACATGACTAAATTACTACATGTCATTTGCACACTTTGCTCGTATACAAATGAGCTCTTCATCCTGTTAAATAGTGTATGAGTTTATGTATGCGAGATTTTGTCCTGGTGTGAGTGTGTACATGTGTGCGTGTGCTGCGTGCGTGTGTGCGTTTATGACTCGTGAACGCAAAATTGTGCGCGCGTGTGTGTGTCCATGTGTATATTTTAGATATTGACTTGTTAAATCTTGTAAAGCGCCCATTGTTTGGATGGGCGCTATAGAAATTGTCCTCATTATTATTATTATTATTATTATTATTATTATTATTATTATCATCATCATCATTAAAACATGGGGGAAACTCCTCCGGGAAGCTACCTAAAGAAGAGACAGCACGCACCGACAGCAGTTATGGCCGTTTCACGCTTTTGTTTCTTTCTCCGCTTTCGCAGCTACTGACCTGGCCGGGCAGGGCTGTGGCTTACAGGGAAAGGCACCTGTCTTGGGTTTACTGTCGGAGTCACAGTGACGGGCGTCCACTTCTGTTTCCAGGTCCTTCAGACAGCGGGTTGACACCGTCATCACTCCTGTAACAACGGCGCTCCGCTGACAACATTCGTTGGTTTGCATCGGTCTAGTACCAACACGTGTCACTTTGTTAACACACACGTCACTCCATTAACAACACATCACCTCTGTAACGACACATCATTCCAGTAAAGACACATCACCACCGTAAGAACGCATCACCCATAGAAACAACACATCACCCTTGTAACACACATCACTCTAGTAAGAACACATCACCCCTGTAGCAACACATCGCCCTTGTAACACACACATCACTCTAGTAAGAACACATCCCCCTGTAACACATATCACTTTTATAAAACACATCTTTCCTAACAACACACTTTTCTCCAATATTAACACATCGTACCCCGTAAAAAACACATATCATTCCTAAAATAACATATCATTCCCATAACAGCCTACATCACGCCTTACTACACACATTGCTCCTGTAACAACACATTATTCCATAAACAACTCATCCCTCCTGCAACGACACATTATTCCTAAAAACACACACGTCACTTCTGTAACACTACTATTATCTAACTCATACTAAATCATTCTAACAAAGGATACTGAGAGAGAGAGAGAGAGAGAGAGAGAGAGAGAGAGAGAGAGAGAGAGAGAGAGAGAGAAGAGAATGAGTGAGTGAGTGAGTGAGTGAGTGTGTGTGTGGTGGGTTGTGTGTGTGTGTGTGTGTGTGTGTTGTGTGAGGCACGCCCGCGCGTGCACACACACACACACACCACACACACACACACAGAGTGAGTTGCGATCAGCGCTAGCAGGCAGACGTGTTTTGGCTTCGCTGCAAATTTGTCCGGCGTTTTTTGTTAATTAGCGATAACTGTGTTTCTTAAACAATAGTTACATTGACAACTGGTTTTCTGTCAACATGCCGACTTCGTCGGTATGTTTTCCGAGCTTCCTGTGGCCAGTTTTACTGGACTTTTCAGGCTTTTATGTGGAAACGGGGCCCAAGGAAGAGCTGCAACAAGGCGACTTGTCGAGAGATACGAGTGAGAAGTTTGTCAACAGTGTTTGTGCTGGTGTTCGTCACGGCATCCCTGCATCAATGTGGGGACATTGAACCTCATCCTGGCCCTCCCAAAAAACAGTTCAACACTGCATTCTCCTGCAAGAAAACCCCTCAATTCTGCAAGTGACAACACTGCAGGTGAAGTATCTCTGGCCGATGTCATGAAAATGCTGACAAGTATGGACAGAAAGATTACAAACATTGAAGAAAAGATGACTACCTTGATTCAAAGCTGAACGAAATGCAAACCGAAATTGATGAAGTCCGCAGAGAAAATGAAGATCTGAAAGAAAGAGTGACAAATCTGGAAGAAAAATTGGAAGATCAAGAAAGTAGAGGACGACGGAAAAATCTGATTTTCTTACGGCATCCCAGCTGGTGACGGAGGAACGGAGACATATGCAGACTGTGAAGGGAAGGTGAAGAAAGTGCTGAAGGACACGATGGGCACCAGGAGGATGTTCCCATGGAACGCGCGCACCGCCTGAAGGGTGGGAGGCCCACGCCCTGTCATCGTTCGTTTCGAGAAATTCAAGGACAAGGAGAGGGTGCTGTCTGAATGCAGGAAGCTGAAAGGAACGAACGTATCTGTGTCAGAAGACTTCACACTGAAGGTACGAGAAAAACGCCGTTCAGCTACTCCCATTTCTAAGAGAAGCCAAATCTGCAAACAAGAGAGCCTATCTGCGTTTCGACTCCCTTGTCATAGAAGGTAAGCGCTACATCTATGACCCAGAAACACAACAACTCCAAGAAAAAACTTTAAACAAATGACGGACTGGCCGCTTTCTCTCAATGATCCTAAAGGGAGGATTTCCGATTGTACCCCCCCAACTAACGGTGATGATCAACATTATATGTGTGAATCAGTGAACACAAACAGTGTGACGGAGCGCTCAGCAAGTTTAGATAAGGATACAGAATGCATTGATTTTGACACACAACAGTCTGTGCACCGCGTAATACTACGAGGGACAGTTACATATCTTTGTTCACTCAACCCAGGTTAGAAAGTAAACAGATGTCCGAGTTTCATATTATGGCATGGAATGTTCAGGGTCTCTCTCAAAAGTTACAAAGTGCTTCCTTTAAAATGTTCTGTTCAAGTTTCAAGATTTTCTCTTTTTCAGAGGTTTGGGCATGTAAACAAAGTGACATTGAAAACGCCTTTCCAGACCATTCTGTTTTCCTTATCCACGCGTGCAAATTTTAAAAAAGGTGGGGTTGTTGTATGCATACATAAGTCTATTGCAAACAATGTGGAACGACTATTAAAGAATGTTGAAGACTGTGTGTTCATTAAATTTGAAAAATCAATATTCAAATACTCAATTGATATTATCGCTGCTTTTATTTATGTTGCTCCATGAATATTCTGTTATATATGAAGACAGCCCTTTTGAAGGCTTTGACAAACTGGACAGTAATATTTGTGATTTGATGCTTTCCTATCCAAATGCTCATTTATTATTATGTGGTGATTTCAAATGCGCGAACAGCAGAGCTTCCAGACACTGAGTTTTGTGATGAAGACAGACATGCTGCGCCTTTGGTTGAACTCCGTGATTTATTGTGTGATACTGTGCAGTCAACACGCAGATCGAAAGATAAGAGACTAACAATTTTGGATTAAGACTTATTGAATTTCTGAAAGAAAATAATTTATTTTTTGTCAATGGACGAACAGAGGGGGATCGGGATGGTGAAATTACATGTATTGCTAATCATGGAATGAGTTGGTGGATTACTGGTTGTATCAAAGTCTTTGTTTGATTTGTTAGTTGATTTCAAGGTTTTAGACAGGTCGGAATCAGACCACTTTCCAATTGTAACTATATTTTCCGGTACCGATGGGGCTAAGGATAATGACCTAAATGACACTGAAGAAATTCACATAGAGGAATTGATCTACTTTCTTTTGGACCGATTCTTCTTTTGAATATATACAACAAAATCAGCATGTAGAATATGAACACTTTCTTTCTGCTATGGAAAGAAGCACTGATGCAGGGTCAGATTATCTTGTTGATTTACTTCAGGCGAGCAGCTGAAAAGGGCAAGCAAAAAACCAACTCAAACAAAAATTCACGAACACAACCCTCGTGGTGGGACGAAGATTGCGAACAAGCAAAAGCTGAAAAGTATAGGCAGCTGAGACTGTGGCGATCCCTAACAAACAAGAAGATTTGAATTATTTCATTTACTTGAAAAAAGAATTCAAATCCTTATGCAAACAAAAGCAAGAAAAAGAGACAATGAAATTTTGAAGGAGTTAAATGATGTTTGCTCTGAAAAAAACTCGAGGGTCATTTTGGCAAAAAGTTAGATTTCTCCACAGGTGCTAAAGCAACCCGCGCAAATGTAATTGATGCATGCACATGGTTTCATTATTTTCGTGACCTTTTGAACCCTGATAACACAGTTTGGACTCTGATTTTCGGAATGAAGTTAATCAGGTTTTAGAAAGCCATACTCCTGATGACTGTGACCAGTGTCAGGCTGCACAGGATGATCTTGATAACCGATCACAGAAGATGAAATCCGCCAGGCAATAAAGGCTATGAAGAAAGGTAAGGCTCCTGGGCCCGATGGTGTACGACCTGACGTGTTCCATGTTTTAAACAATGTTCTGGTAAAGTTTTTACATGTTTTGTTCAATAGAGTCTTTGACAGTGGGCAATATCCAGAAAGTTGGACAAAGGGGTTGATTTTTCCACTGCACAGAAGGGTGACCACAAAAAAGCCGGAAACTATAGAGGAATTTCACTATTAAATGTTATTGGCAAATTGTATAGCAGCATTTTGAATAAGAGGTTATATGCTTTTTGTGAAAAGACAAGTAATATACCAGAAGCTCAAGCAGGTTTAGAAAGGGATACAGTACAACTGACAATATATTCTCTCTGCAATCAATTAATTCAGAAATAATCTTACTAAAAAGAGCGGCTCGCTTCTACACTCTTTTCGTTGACTTTTCCAAGGCTTTTGATAGTATTGATAGAGCATTCTACTTCAAAAAGGAATTCATGGAAAAATGTTCAAACACTCAAAAATATGTACAAGCAAGTTATGGCGGCAGTTAGATACGGAAATAGCATTACAGAGTATTTCGAGTGTTTGTCAGGTTAAGGCAAGGCTGCATTCTCAGCCCTTTGCTGTTTTCATTGTTTATATCTGAACTGCAAAATACACTTATTACTGGTAACACAAGGGGTATTGATGTGTTTTCAGATCAAACTGGCATTATCTTATTGATGTAGCAGATGACATTGCCTTGGTTTCTGACTCTGTGACTGACCTCCAGAAGAAAATTGACTGTTTGATCTGTTCGTCGCAAATTTGGACTAAAGGTGAATATGGAAAAAACGAAAGTAGTTGTCTTAAGAACGGTGTTTTCTGAAAGATTTGAGGCATGGTTTTATGCTGGTAAACAATCAAAGTGGAACCCATGTACAACTATTTGGGAGTGATATTTTCTGCTACATTGAACTGGTCAAAATGTGTAAGTAATCTTTCTGGGAAGCACTTAGAGCGCTTGCAGGAATTAAGAAGTTATATTTCAAACTAAAAAACATGCCAGTTCATACTGTTTTTTAAGATTTTTGATGTGAAAATCAAGCCAATCTGTTTATATGGCTCAGAAATTTGGGGGTTTTCCAACACTTCGAAGAAATTGAAAAGGTGCAAACGAAAATATGTAAAATGGATTTGAGTGTTGGGAGAGATGTGAAAAATAATATTGCTTGGGTGAGTGTGGTAGATTTCCTTTGTATATTGATGCCTATGTACGCTTATTAGGTACTGTGCAGACTTCTGTATATCACATGACCGCTACCCTCGTCAATGTTACAATATGTTGTTTATGCATGATAATAATGGCAGGCAGAACTGGCTACTCGAGTCAGAACCATTTTGTGTAAATTTGGATTTGGCTATGTATGGGTGATGCAAGATGTTGGAAATCCTAGCTACTTTCTAAAGTATTCAAAGAAAGATAGAGGATAATTTCCGTCAGAGCGGCATGAATCAGTTGTAACAGAAGGAGACTACATCTTATACCAACCAGAAATCTTAAGGGCTACCTATATAAGCCATTTGAAAATCTTGAGCACCGTCGTGTTCTTTGTCTGGTTAAATCAAATCGACTCCCACTAAATGGAAATCCCACGCTATGGCAAATGTTTGTCAAATCCAATTTGTAAAGTCTGTGATTTTAACTGTGTTGAAGACCTTGTTCATTTTTTGCTTGTGTGCCCAAGGTATGCTGCACTCCGTAAACGACATATCCCTCTGTATACTACCGCTTCCCATCAACTCTAAAAGTACAGTCGCTACTCACAAATCTCAGTGAAAAATAGCCCTTAGAATTGCGACATATATTTGTGGAGCTATGAAACTGCGATGCCAAAATACATCTTGATTGAAATGTTTTGCTACTCACCATGTATACAATTTTGAATGACCATTTCTCCTGTCTGTATAGGCCAGTTGGCCAGAAAGACTGATTAAAAAATTATTGTTATTGTTATTGTTATTGTTACACACACACACACACACACACACACACACTCATACAGAGAGAAAAAAGTCAGCGAGTTGGTCGACTGGCTAGCTAGCTCGTTTGGTTGCTTGCTCCTCTCTCTCACTCTCCAGCGCAGGAACGGCTGCAGTCGGACACGACCTGAGACCAGGTGTAGTTGTGCGGGGAGGGCAGACGTCAGAAGCCGAACGTGGGATGGTGTACTGGTACTGGATCCAGGGTTAGTGTCTTGCACCAGAATCTGCCCAGGACGAAAAGAACGTGATTCTTTCGTTCTTTTAAACTTCACTTCAGGGTGCAAACAGGAGGACGGGGAATGCGGGGAGAGGGGGTGGGGTGGGGTGGGTGGGGGTGGAGGGTGGGATGGTGGTTTAAGAGCTACTAGCTGACTGGACCTTATCCTGTTGAAGAACAGGGCCGGCTGACATATGCCTACCAACCTGTTCACCTGTCTACCTGTCCTTCCATCCTCTGCCCGTCTGTTTCCCTTTTCTTTTTTTATCATTCCTTTCATTACATTTTTTTTACAGTATCCAAAAAAATCTTTAACATATTTAAGCATGCACGTACTTGCACGAGCATATCAAACATTCTCTGTCTGTTTGTCTGTCTGTCTCAGACTCAACT
>JAFLJL010013418.1:45077-47577 GCA_018398815.1 Conus ventricosus
ATGAGATACCAATAAGTGACCATCACTTTAAAACCCCATTCTAATCTGCCGGCATAACGATAAACTGCTTTAGCCTTGATTCATATATGAACATTTTTAAAGAAACAAAACATTTTTAACCATTGAAATAATAAGAACAAAATCCCGAGAATCAAAGTAAATGTCCAACTGACTCTTAACAATTGCCCTAACAACTTCTATAGCCTTCACTTCGTTCCCCAAAACATCCCAAAAATTCGCGATTGAGGGGTTCAAACTAATAACCAAGTAGGTAAATATTTTTTAGTAATTTCTGCAAGGAAGATGACATGGAATAGTGTAATATTTTGGCCACAAAAAAAGTGACATTTTTACAATATTTTGTTTTGTATGCATCAAGTCTGAGTCTAAAGATCAGACTCTTCAAAAGTCGTTCCTGGTGGAGTATGTCCCGTTTTATATTTTACAAGCTTCTTAAAGAATTTTCCCTTGTTGTCCTTTATTATGTTTGGACACTCTTTTTGTCTTCCTATCACCGAATCCCATGACGCTTTACCTAAAAGGCATAATTTTCATGCAAGGATAAAGGAATATTATTTTTGTAAAGCTCTTTTCCTTAGCTGCACCATTTTTGGCTAACCGATCAACCCTTTCATTTGCTGCTAAACCACAATGTGATGGAATCCAACAAAAGTCAATAGAAGAACCACGTAAAGACAAAAAAAGAATTAAATGGTATATCTCAGATATCATTTCTCCTCTCACTCTTGAAATGAGAATATCTTAAAGCTTGTAAGACAGATTTTGAATCGACACAAAATAATATTTGAAATATCGAATATGGGAAACTAAGAAGATATTTTCAGTGCCATAACAATGGCAATCAGCTCTGCTGTGAATACAGAGAAATTTTTCCCAATGTGATACGCTTTCTCTATTTTTAATGATGGAATAATGAATGCAGAAACCTGATAATTGATTTTCAAGTAGAGAACCGTCTGTATAATTTTAAGATGGTTTATATAATTTTCGTTTTTATGTGCCTTGACATATGTTGGCAGCATGGTTCCATCACTTTTCCTTAAATCTGTATAATTAACATCGAAATTAGCCTTACTAAGCTCCCATTGAGGAATATTACTGTAACTCGTTTGAAGATCTACTGTTTGGGGTTCAACACCAGCATTTGTAAATAATTGAGACGTATAGGAGCCTATAGTTTTTTACAGAATCAAAAATCTGTGCTCGCTTTGGAAAGTGTATTTCTGATTTTAAACCAGTTTCATTGACACATGAATTTTGCATTGAATGACTCCTTAATATATTTTGCTGAAGCAAATTTCATATTGTCGGCAAAAGGCAAAATTCCTATTTCTGTGTAGGTTTTAGTGTTGAGGCATGGACAGGGACACCGAGAGCTATCTTATAAGCTTTGGCTATCGATGCTTTGCATCTTTGTTATCAAATATTTTGGAGCTGAAAAGAATATTTCCTGAGCATAAGATAATTTTGATCTCACAAGCGCAGTTGCTAAAAAGAATAAGTACCTTACTATCTTTTCCCCCCGACTGTCGACTTATCATTTTTAATAAGTTTAATCCTTTTCTGGCTTTTGTCAGAATATTTTCCAAATGGTAGTTCCAATTCAATTTAGAAGTCAGGCTTACTCCTAGAAATTTAACAACTTTCTTATATTCAAGCGGCCTTCCATTTACTTGAAAAGAGGTAGAAGTTTAGGATCATACCCAGAGTTGAAGAGAACCATGTGCGATTTTTCATGTGAAAGGGTTAGTCCGTTTTCAATCATGTATTTGCTGATTTTGTCTAGTTCATTTTGATATACCTTTTTAATATAGTTAATTGATCTAATCGGTGTAAGCTTTTTTAGAGTAACTTTCATCCATATGCAAATATCATCCGCATATTGTGCTAGTTCGACATTGTTTGAGACCACTTTTGGAAGATCATGCATCAAAATGTTGAAATTCGAAAAGGATTGGGGCTATTACACCTCCTTGTGGGATTCCCATCTGTTACGTCTTTGATTAGAGTAGGCATTACCAACCTTAGTCTGTATTGGTTCTTTCACTTAAAAATGCCTTTATATATTATACATACAAACCCGAAATACCTATGGATCTTAGTTTGTTTAGAAGTTTTGAATGCCAAACTTGGTCATATGCCTTTCTAATGTCAAAAAAAGTGGCAAGTACGTTTTTCCTACGTGAAAACTGATGTTTAATCTGTGTGGTAATTTTTACTAAATGATCAACTGATGATTTACCTTTTCTAAAACCCGCCTGTTGTATTGGTATTATATCATTTTTTTCACAGAAATGTTCAAGCCTTTTTAGAATTATTCTTTCCATAAGTTTTCCCACATGTGATGTAAGAGCGACAGGTCTGTAATTATTTTCATCTGATTTTGACTTTCCCTCCTTGGGAATAGGGGTAACAGTAGATTGTTTCCATAAGAATGGCTGAATCCCTTCAAACCAACATTTTTGAAAAAATGAACTTA